>VUYV01000069.1:1724371-1773353 GCA_008711295.1 Anarhynchus alexandrinus
AGAGCACTGGAACAGGCTGCCCAGGGAGGTTGTGGAGTCCCCTTCTCTGGAGATTTTCAAGACCCGCCTGGATGCAGTCCTGAGTAATGTGCTCCAGGCAATCCTGCTTTAGCAGGGGAGTTGGACTAGATGATCTCTAGAGGTCCCTTCCAACTCTGAAAATTCTGTGATTCTGTGAAAAGAGTGAGCTTGGCAGACACCTGAAAGAACCACCATAGATGCTGTACTGGATCTGAGGAACCTAAAATCTGCAGTGAAGCCTTGGGCCAAAAGTAAATCAGGTTGATGCATGAAAGCCCGGAAGTATCCAGCCCCAGGAGAGACCAGACTGGCTGCTTTTGCAGGTCATGGGGATCCTGGACATTGTGACTTGTTGAGCTTGACAGCCAGCCTTTCTTCAGCCATCAGTGATATTCAAAGATTCACAGGGAAATAAAAAAAAAAAAAAGGCAGTTTGCTTGATCAAGTTTGGTTTAAAATCAACAACTGGAGGAGATGTTTTTTTCAGCTATTTTTTTTTTCTTGTTTCAATGTTATCAACACAGAATTTAACCTTACAACAAAAGGTCTACTTCATGGTAATGTTTTAACTTGTATGATGATACCACCTAGAAAAACTAACAAAAAATTAGTTTGCACTCTGCTCTTTTGCACAAACACAGGACGCAGCTCATGCTCTTCACGACAGATAGACAGGTATAGTGATCAGGAGGACAAAATGCTCTAGGAAGTTATATTACTCTCACACTTCAGTAAGTAATTGTGTGGAGTTAAGCTGTGCTAAGAGTTACACATAAGTCAATGACTGCTCACAGTTCTTTTTACGTTATTATGTACAGCAACATGTGTGAGAGACTACTAGAAGCCTCTTATATTTCTTGAGATATATCCCAACTTCATTGAATATCTAGCTATATCAGTAGTATATCTATATATATATATGAATATCTAGCTATATCAGTAGTAAGTACTAGCAAATGTTCTTGCAAAACTTTTGAGAATCAACATGTAAGGTTTTACAAGACTAGTGTATTTCATACATTTTGAATTTGTGAATCCTTTCACATCAACTTCTAGTAGGCATTTCTTGATATGCAACAGTCACAAAAGCAGCTGCCAGACACAATATATGATGTTTAACTTGTCATTAATGAATGCGAAATTATTATAGACATGTAATGCAGGGCATGCATTCCCAGCCAGGTGACAGTCACCTAAAGTTAGGTGTTACAATGTTAAATTTTAAGAGGCCAAATCCTGTACTGGAGCATGTCCTAAAGGATCTTTGACATTATAATATTTAACTGAGCTTACCAGCCTAGGATCCAAATAACCTTGTGCATGAGATAGGCTTCAGACTACTTAGTACAATTAAAACCAAGAGATGTTTGGCATGTTTCCACAGTCTTGGTGAGTTTTGGCCTGCTGGTAATTTAGGAATTTCATGTCATGAAAAAATTAGGGGTACTCAACATAAGCAGTAGTTTTCAAGGGTATTGACTGCAGATATGAGCAGTTAATGTTGCAGCTGGGCTCCTAGTATGGATAGATCCAATTTTTCTTTGGGGATCTAGTCTTAAATTGTTGCTGGAAGAGGTTTGGTAAATTCTATAATAACCAAGAAAAAGTAGACTTTCAAAATGAAGAGCTTTCTCATTGCTCCAAAATCAAACCAATTACTATTTTTTACTGTGTGGTCCTGAAGTAAAGTTCCATTGAGTATTTGTGTGCTTGTTTGAAATTAAAAATATTAAAAAAACCTAACGTATAGTAACTATTTTTTCTCCACATGAACTTATAGCAACCACTTTTGCATTATCTTTGTTAGTTATCAGAACTGTTTAACTGCTATAACTTCCAATCTGCAGGTCAAAATATAGCTACAGAAGGCACTAATTTAGTATTTATAGTCCTATATATATGTAAATTCCAAATAGCACTGAAATTAGAAAAATGTTAGGAGGGTCTTAATTTGAGTATACCCCCTTTCAAAGGGTATTCTATATTTCCGTCAAGTTAAATATCTATTTTCCTTTTAAAAATTCCCCCAAATTACTTTCCTTGGTTCACTGTAGTTAGAAAATGCATAATACAATTAAAATAAATATAGATATAATTTATTTATTTTTTTATGGTATCAGTATGCTTTGGATTGATGGCTTGAGGAAAGTTTAGGGAGATGGAGGATAAAGTTCTAACTCAATGAAATTACTTATGCAGGCAATTATGATTTGGTCTTAAGTCTATACTTTCCTTAACCACATTCTCAAATTCTGAGCTTTCTAAAAGGTGACATTAACTTCTTAACTTCTTTAACATTAGAGCTTTCTAAAAGGTGACCTACATCTCTGTCAAAAATTCATTTGATTGTAACATTGCTTTTGTGCATAGCTAAACCAAATGATTGTCCTAAATTGTATCCTGTTATACCCTTCTTGCTTGCTTGCCTTTGTGCCGTACTGGAGGAAGTTTTCTCTGTGACTGTCAGCTTTGTTGATAAATTATTCTTATAGATTTTAGCTCCAAGGGGTAAAATGAACTAAACCAGCACAGGTATCACCATGGTCACAGTAATAAAGAAATATTCTGGAAATACCTTGAAACATCAAAAATGTGTAATCCAGATATTTTTCCTAACATTATAAAGAAAATGAAGCTTTTTAGCTTTTAGCTAAAGCTAAAGCATTTTAGCTTATAAAGAAGAAGCTTTTTCAATTTTTTTATTGCTGTATTTATAGCAATCTACATATGAATCTTCCCATTTGTTGATGAGTATTCTGATAATTCAAGAGACTAAATTCTATGCATTTTATTGCTCTGTTAATGAGAAGCCTACAAATACATTGTTCCAGTCACAATTATACTAGACTATTTAAAAGGAACAACTGGGTTTTTTTTGCAAAGTAGTGCAACCACTTATGGAACTTAATATCTCATTGTGGGTTTTATTGTTTATTCTTGACATTTTACAGTAAAAACAAAAGTTTAATTTAACGTAAGTTTAAATGCTACTGACAGCAATTCTTTCCAGGGTTCCCTTTCTTACTGAAAATATCTTTCTAATCAGCTTTTTTTCCTTGTGTCAGCTTTTGATTTTCCTGAAGTCAGTCTTTCCTGTCTGATTCATAAGCATGTTTACAACATCTTCTTTTCTCACTTTTTACGCTCATCTGTCATTGTTAGGTCTCCTACTGTAATGTTGTTTAAGCTTATGTGCTGTAGGGTGTATACTCCTTTACTTAAAATTAGAAAAGAAAAAAAAAAGAAATTATACTGGAAAAATGTGGAGACATGGAATGGACCATACTTACCATCTGGCGTCTCCTTTGATTCCAGTGCATGCATTAGGGGACAAGGTGCAGAGATGCTCCCTATATTGCAACCTATACCATGTCCTCCTGCACTACTGAGTAGTGGACCATCTTTTGTAATATTCTCTCTGTTGACATCGAAGGATGTTCTGCCTCATTTGCAGGAGCAAATCTTATCTCTTAAACCACAGCTCATCATGAAGTGGGAAGTAGCTCTTTTGCTCTAATGAATGTCACTGAAGTCCACAAAGAAGATATTAAGTTCTATCTTTGGAGGCAGAACAGGAATATACATACAATGTTCAGCAACTCTGAGAGTTGGACATCTTAGCCAGGACACTACAGAGCCCAGAATGACACATAAGATCTTCTAAGGTCGTATTTTTTCACTGGCCACTATGTAGACTGAGCTCTGCATTAGATTTGCATTATACTTGAAAATTGAACTCTTCTACTAATAAAAAAAAGATATATCTGAATCTGAAGATATCCAAGTTTACCAGTTTGGAACCAACCTGCTTCTTAATGCTCATTTGTGCTCAAGGGAAGTCTACTTCAAATGCATGAAAGATATGTCTATATGAACTTATTTATTTTTGCATGTCCAGTTTGTGAGATTATGTGTGTTGCTAAGAGTATGAAAATGCAATAATAAGTTTCTGAGCTACTATGTGGGAGTGGAAAGGGAAATTATCAGTAAAACATTGCCCTCTTTGCCCTTCCACCCAAATACGTATTTCTGTATCACTTATAATTTCATGTTAGGAATAGGAACTATATCACTGTTTCTGTCTTTCAATTAAAAAGACTTTTCTAAATGGAGTGTACTAAATGGACTCTGAAAAGTCCTGAAAAAATACAGTTTAAAAAAAACCCCAAACTACCTCTCCAACATCTGTCTTGTTTTCTTCTGTGACAGATGGTGCACATTTCTGTTTGGATGAGAAAAATGTCATGTTAAGGAGCATTTCCATGTAACTTTTATTTATGCTATTTGGAAACAAGCCCCAATTGACCCAATCAGAAGATTTATACCAAAAAAGCATTACTCCTGTCATGGTCCTCAAACCAGGACAACTCCCAACACTTACGAATGTGCAGGGCTGGGAAAAGAATGCGTTGGAATGATTATTTGTGAAGAATGCATGTTCAAAAAACACTGTATAGCCTTTCCCACTCCTCCACCCCAAACTTTGCTAATTCAAAACCCCTAAATTTTGTTTGCCAAACAGCAGTGGCAACAAAGAGCCTAAAACCAGATTGAGTAAATTCCTTCCTTTTAAGGAATGCTTCTAAGACTTTAAGTCTTAAAGACTTTTAAGTCTTTATCAGAAGCTGCATGCTGTGGGTCAGCTGTGAGCATGCCGAACTGCAGTCCAAAAACACTCACAGCACTCGGCGGGGTTCTGTTGTATGCTACACTGCAAACATCTGACAGGATGGCAAACTAAGTATGTTTAAATAAACCAGAAGGAATGTCTCAAAAACTGGCATGCACGTTAAACCAAAACAGCTGGCTGTCCAAATTATTGCTAATTCACTTTTCATAATGACTCTCTTTTTTTGTCTACTGAAACATTTTTTTAATAATGCTTATATAGAACCACAGGGGAGATAGAGGAATCGTGTATTGTGGAAAATTCTATTACCGTACCCAGTCCACTTCTCTTATACTGTTCCCTCTAGAAAACAACAAAATACTTTCTTGTTTTATAATTTTCTTCTCTTTTACAGTAAGAATTAGATGCTTATCTGGAGAAATAAAATTATAGTGTAAGTTTCATATTTTTTAAAAAAACATATCTTAATCCTGCTGATGACAAATGCTCTGCTATTCTGGAGGAAGGAAATCAGTATGAAAGCATTATCACCCAGTTTTCTGATTAGTTGAATATCAGAGATTATGCTCTTGTCAACTATAAGCTTTATTTTGAAAGCATCAGTAAGTGAGCTGGTTGAATACAAACAGATAGAACAGCACCTGCCTGTCAGATAAGGACGAAAGGTAAGCTTGACTACCACGGGGCATGAGGGGTGCTTTGTTGCACCCAGTTCACTGGCTTGTGTGTTAATGCAAAGACCGATGACAAATGTTTAAGGCTAATAGCCTTTCACCCAAAGCCATGCATGGGACTGTGTTTAGAGAAGATATAATCTCCAGTATAACTAGAGAGTGTTCTTCTTGTAAATGTTCTGTCTTTGCCTCCCCAGTTTTGTTAATATAGACATTTAGGATTGCACACCAAACACCGCATCCTCCCTTTTCTATTGTCGATTCCATTAATATTTCTATAATCATTCCCCAGCCCTGGACACACTCTGCTCACCTGTGGGTGCTGCTGTGGAGAAGATGAGAGATTTTGTCTTCTTTCCAGACTATTTTGACCAATCATCAGTGCAATTCTGTGTTACAGAGAGATCATGAATAGCTGTCCCCTGATCTCCTGAGCATTTCTGACCAATACAATGGGTCTGAAGTTGCTCAAGAGACACATTGGTTGGAAATGGGGGTACAGTTGATTCACTGAGTCTATGGCTACCAGAATAACTTTTGCAGCTGTAGGTATCTGTGTATAACCCTGATTTGCCATGTTGGACAGAACGGGTTTCCAGCCCACACCAGGATGAGGCAGGCACAAATGTAGCATTTGGAATTATCCTCTTTATATAAGTACCTCTTGGCCATCGGACTTATGCCCAACAAGACTCCTGGAAGACCTCTGTTCTTTGGCACATCGCTCCCAGAAAGGGGAGCAGTACACAACAAGGAAGCATATTCCAAACCAATCCAGACTTCTTCTTCCCTCCTGAAGGACTCCTAGGTAGCCATACTCTGGAACGGACCATTTTTAAAGAACAGCCTTTCTCAGAAAAAAGAAAAACAGAATAAAGGAAGAAAATAATACATCACTGCTGATGCCAGTCTCAAATTAGTAAATTATATAAGCATGTGCTCGATATCGTGTCTGTTCAGAAATTTGTCCTCACCTACATGCTTCCACTGAAAGAAGTGTGGTTCTGTTTCATCATTCACCTGTGTTTTTTCCTAGTTAAGGATGAGTCACTGAACTGGCGTTTCAGAGAGAACAGTATGAAGGAAGGTGATTATCTGGAGAAAAAATGAGGACTCTAAAGAGAGAAACTATTCAAACATCTCTGCATAGTGTCAGTGCAGTACATTACCGGGAAAATTCCTTATGCTGGCCAAGACTCAATTCAGCATGACAAGCAATAAACCCTATGTAATATTTGAGCTCTAACCTCCTGCTAAAGCCCCCTTCTAATTACCTAGATATGTCAGGTGGTAAGTCTTGCCACTCTGAATAAATCTGACATCAACAGATTTCTCCTTCTAATTTTTATTTTAATAAGTAAGCCATACAGCAGCTGTGAAGTTACTGATAATGAATGTTAGGAAATAGGATTACTCAAGTGAGTTAAATCCTTCTGCCTTTTCATTATACGCTATATAATACTCAAAACTCATGTCCTGAATAGACAGAGAACAAGTAACAGGAACTTACATATTTGATCCCTATGCCTCTAGCTGAGTCACTAAACAATTCTCAGGCAGTATGTGCTTTCTAAGGGCCATGTTCACGAGAAAACCTGGGACAGCAGTATCTAAATGTGCTTATCTGCATTGCTGTGTTCAGAAACTCTCCAGCAGGTTGTGGGTGTTTGTGTGTGTGCGTGTTTGTGTGTGTAAGATTATTAAGAGTACGCTGATCTTGTTTTGATTTGATGTAGGTTATTTTTTAGTATCTAGTCACCGATAGTTTGGCACCTAAAAATCCATGAGACATTTTTGGCTACAGTCCTGCAGAATTTTCATGGGGCTACTTCATACACTTTCTGAACTGCCAAGTTGGCTTACCTGTTGCTCTGGCATACTTTCTCCTGTTAGAGATATGCTGCTATCGACCTTTTCTTCCCAAATCTATTTGACAATGACACTGGACTGGATCCACAACAACTTCACTTCAATTTTGACTGCATAGATAAATGAATTTACAGGGTAGCAGGAAGTCTTGTTCCAGTAAAACCAGTAACCTCTTTTCCCTGTTAAGGTCTACTGGGTTAAGTTGTTGTTTTATCAACAAAGAGATCAGACAAATATGATGCAAAGTCTGCAGCCCTGTCAGTAACTAAAAGTAGAGTAGACATCCAATAAATTATACTGGATTCTGTTTCATAACAATTCCTGTGTTATTTCTTTATTTATTATCAATAATGGAGCTCAGACTGGTAAACATTTCTGCCTTGATAAAGTGATCTTTGGTTTAGTATCGTATCATGTCTTAATTAAAACCTTGTAGCAAATTAACATAGCACATAACAAATAGCTTAAAACAGCTTATAGACTGACCATACAGGGTATTTTTAGGTGGATAGAGAGCAGTAAGTGGTGCTGTTTCTACTGGAGTTCCATACACAGAACATTTTTATTAATTGTCTATATTAGACAATGTTATGAGCCCTATGATAGATATATTTGGAGTGGAATTATAACTAATGAGGAGGACAAGTGATTGGCTATCTGAGTTACTCTGCAACAAATAGTTACAACCTAACAAAAAATTATTTTAACACACTTCAGTAAGGGCAACACCAAAGGGAGCAAAGAACTACATCTATATCTACAGAGGAGACTACTGAGGAGACTACCTCAGAAAACAGTGATTCAGAAAATGACTTGAAATCATCACAGAACCTCCTTGGTGTGACCTTTCAGTCTCATACTGGAGCAAAAGGGCCAATACTGTCCATGAATGCATCAAAGAAGACTGTCAAGTGAAAGTAGGGAAATGATTTTGACTTAGTATGTGAGAAACAGAAAGACCTCTGCAAGGATGTGTCTACTTCCCATGTCCACGTCCAGACCAATATGGAAATACTGAAGATAGTTCAAAGGGACATAAAATTGCTCTGGGAGCCAGAAAACCCATCTTATTACTTGAGGCTTAAAGAGCTCAATCAACCCAGCATATCTGCAGAGACAGTGAAAAGGTGATTTAGCCAGAATACAGGTGCTCATTCAAGTAAGAGAGATGTGAGTGGGGTTGCTCAGTCTTGCAGACAAAGGCATAAAAATCTCCAACACTTGGAAGCTGAACTTGGAATAATTCAAGCTTGGAAAAGAAATTAATTTTAAATCAGTAAGAGTAATTAATATAAAAATAGATGTGAGTGAGACACAGTCCAGCACATAGCATCCAGCTTCTAGGAAAACCGAGCAAGAGAACTTACTCATGAGAGTGTTTTTGCTTTCTGGGTTTTAAATCTAAGGTACTTCATTACTACTAAAAGAAAGAGGAGAAAGTCTGTATTTTGTAAGAGATATAGGCCCAAAAATGCAGCATTTTGACCAATGATTTCTTTAAAATAGACTTAATTTAAAAAAAAAGAAAAGAGAAAAATTCTTCTTTCCAATATTGATGCTGAGTCAAGGGAAAATATGGGTTGTTTGAAGTAAGAATATTCTCCTTGTACCTCAGTCACAGATCTCAGGGGAGAAGAGGAAGTGGCTATCCACCTTCTACAGTGCATTTTATCACCATCTAGAAATGTCAAGCTTACATTTAAGAATCTAGTTCACTGTTTCTCTTCAATTCCACATTCCAGCCCTGGGAATTGGGAAGGCAACCTCCTAAACATGAAGTGAGTATGAACTGATGCTGTGTTCAGTCTGCTGAAAGCAACCAGGCGGCAGTAAGAGATGAAAGATCATGCTGGGATGTTAACTCTTGAAATGTTTTCACTGGGAGACAACTTAAATGTCACCTCTTTGCTTCAGAGGATGGTTTATATATCATTGTTACCAACAGAGTTTTTTCCATGCAGAGTTTTATGTGGGAGAAGCAGACAGATATTCTTCAGTCTGGCACAGGAATTTGTAACTTTCCTTAAGCTTCATATTTACTGGAATTTATAGCTCTGGTTTGATTTATTTTATTTGCTATTTGACTCAAAAAGGCTGATGTGAGTGTGCCCACTTTGTTAGTAGACTTAGTTTACTCCAGATTTAGGTTAATTCTCACAAGGAAGCAGTGATGCAATTGAGAGAAATATGGGTTAGCAGAATTTATGTAACTTGAGCATTTACCCATGTACAAAACAGACGAGTTTATCTGGTTTACTTTGTTTGCATTACAGTCCAGTTTTTATGATATGGGACAAATGATTTTGTTGTACAAATCAAATATGGTCACAGCTCATTAGACTTCCCTTAGATATCTACAAATTCTCTCAATATAAAGAAGCAATATCCAGAAATGAATAATGGAAAGACAAAAGAAAGGGAAAAAGTAAAGTCTGGAAAAAAAAGATTATTCTTGGTAAAAAAAGAACAGCAGGGAGAAAAAGTATCTCCTGAGACTGTTGAACTCCGCAACCTTTAGTAGGAGGTAGTTCTTATATTCCTATATGTCATTGCAGAAGAAGATGAAGACCAACTCTAGTCTCTCCTGTTTCTCAAGCAGAACTCAGCTTGAAAAAGGTAATCGTTCCACTTCTCTGACATCCCATCTCTGCAGACTCCTGAAGGCATATATGTTCTTTCTTGAAGAGTTTCTCACTCATGTGAAAAACCATATGTGAAATACCATGTACTTAGCTGAATCCTGCTATGTATCTGATTCTCATCTGATGAATCACTATTACTACCACCGTAAAGCCACATAGCCCTTTCGTTATCAGACTTGTAAAAGAAGCTTCAAGACAACCTACCTAGCTACGCTGACTATTATAATCTCCAGAAAGACCTGTTTTGTTCAAGCATATTTGGAAACTTTGCTTGTTCTTCCTGGACAGAAGTTAAGCCAGAATCTTTTTTTTTCTTGTGCATCTTTTCTGTGGAGAAAGCTAAGCAATTGTTGGGTTGGGATTTTTTTTTCAGTTTAGGTTATTAAACAGCAGAGGCAGGTAACAAGCATCAAAGATGACCACTAACTCAAAGAAAGAGTGAAAAATTTAAGCACAGGAGCACATGATAAAACTAAAAAATACAGTAATATAAATGATCTCCAAGAAGTTTGATTTCCAGGACTGCTGCAGCTTATGATTGAATGGCACAGACTGGTATCTGGGATGGTTTCGCATTGCTGAAGAATTTATCCTCTGTATGGATTCTGTCATGATGAAGAGGGTACAAAATCTTCCTGTGACCTCTCTGTCAGTCAGAGCTGCTGTTCTCTATCCCTCCATTCCTTTTTTGTTGAAATTTGCAAAAGGTTTCAATGGTTGTTGTTGAAGGTTAGGACACATTAAAAGGAATGGTAGGAGAAAGAATTAGAACACAACAATATTTTCAGTTTTTTTAGAGACTGTGTTGACAGTCTAAGAAAAGGTTTTTGCTCTCACCATATTTACTGAAGTCTTTATTATATCTTCAATTTGTGGTTGCATTACTCCTGTAGCAAAATGACGGATTTGGAGCTTACAATAAAATCGTACCCAGTTTTATTGCTGTGCTGACTGTGTATCTCACCTATGTCAACTCCAGTAGGTTGAATAATTATTTAAGAACTACTTACCTTATTTAGTTATGATAAACATCAGATCTTTGTTGAATATCTGCAACAGAGAAGATACTGGCAAGAAAAGTAAATTTACAGATACATCGTTATTGGAACTAACTATTGCTCATCTGAAAATTAGAGGCCTTTTCCAGCAACTGAGGATTATCTAAATGATCTTGCTGTTAATGTTTATTGATTCAGATTGAACCCAACACTAACAGTTGGATAGAAATTAAAGTTGGCTTCTCTATGCAACAGCAGATATCTCACCTATTGTATGCTTAAAGTATTACAATTACAATTTTGGAATTCTTCCAAAAGACAGTTAATTAACATTACTTCCATTTACATAATGTTGCTTTCTGTCATATTGCTTGCTTACAGTGCTCTGTTATAACTGCAAAACTCTAACTGAATGTATTCAACTTCTGCCTTTTAACATATGAATTCTGGCCAACTGTTTGCTTCAGCCATTTGCTGCTCATTTTTCATATGATGTGGCTAGTCACGTGAATCACATGATATTGTTTCTGCTTGGTAACTCAGGGAATTTTTCAGAACACCGAATGATGGATTTTTACTACAGGACTTTCTTAAGAAAAGCTACCATATTTTCCAAATTAATGAATAACTTTAGAATCACCTGGTTAAGTATCCAAGAAATTAGAGAACATGACTAACAATTCCAGGAATATAATACATGTTAAGTTTTAATTCACAGATATATATTTATACTATGATTAACTTATTCATACATCTTAAGCTTAGTAAATGCAACAACTTATTCGTCAGTAGAAGATTACCTGAAAAGCTTTTTAAATTCACACAGTACTAGGCACAATCTTTTATGCTTTGCCTAGACAAGATTTGGGAAATGCCTAGCTGAGATCCTGTTGTTTTACTTTACAGGGGCAAGAAGGTGTTAAAGACTGAATGACATTCTTCTTTTTGTACTGCACTTGCAGTTCATTTATTTCTCTTAACCATGAAAAGCAATTATGAGTTCCAAATATTAAAACTGTGCAGATCTACAGTAATTACTGTCAGTGGGTCTAAGTTCTTTAGAAAGATCAAAGTGACAATATGTAATTTCCTGATTAAAAAAAAATCATTTCTGCTTCCAGTGAAAATAAACATTGTGCTAGTGCCAAGTGAGTATTGAAATAATTATTCATAAAGGAAGCATTTTAAAAGAGCTCAGACTCAGTGAAGAAAACCAGCATTTTTCCTGAAAATTCAAAGCCAATCACACACAAAGTGGTGAGAAAGAATATAATACATTTTTAGATTCATGCTTTTTTTACCTTGACATTGTGTATGCTAGAAATTATAATAGTGAGTTATGAAATATGTGTATATTTCTCCCTTTAAAAACATTCATTTTACTCCAATGTACATTCAAATGAATCTTTGGGAATTGAAATTGTCACAATAGACCACTAAGCCTTTCAAAAATAATTGTAAAGGAAAGGTGTTTCAGAACATGTTAACATGTTCTACTGCTGCTCTCAAATATTCAACAGGTTGAGGCAAACTATTGTTGCAAGACAAATATTTATATATATGGATATCTTTTTGCAGCAAAGATGAGTCAAGATAAAAATGCATTCCTAGCTGTGCAGCTGTACAATTGCAAAAAAAAAATAAGAGAAAATTTAGTGTCCAGTACTAAGATTCTGATTTGTTAGCATTTTACATCAGTTTAATATAGGGCCAAAAAATTAAGTCATAGTCAGGGAATATTGGACCCAATGCCAAATTTAGTTGGTACACTTACATTTTTTATGCATGTAACCTGAAAGAGTTAAGTGTTTTCATAAATAAAACTGGATGCTGAGCTGCTAAATATAGCCTCTAGAGAAGTGAAGGAAGGAAAATAAGTTTCCTTAGAGATATGAGCTGGTCCAATATAGAATAAGATTTCAAAAGGTTATCCGCTGTTACATTTCACATCTTTTTCTGAAAAATGTGACATTGTAAAGATTAATTTTAGAATCCAAAGAAAATAAGGATTATGCAGCCGTAATTATTATGTATCAGAATATAAAGATGCATTCCTATCCATTTGCTCCCTTCCTTTTCTCACCTTCAGATTTTGGAATGCTATTGAACATTTACCAGATTTGTCAGAGGAGGACATCTGGAAAAATATTAAATTTGCACAGAAAGCCTGTACGGGGCCACAGTCATTGGTTTGACAAACCAGCAGCTGAGAAGTGAAGTGTTTTGTAGGGTTCACAAAGAGGCCAAGAGCAGAGGTCAGACAGGCAATCAGCACTTCCTATTAACTAGCCAAATTAGTATGCGTAAAACTGGCAGAATCCCAGAAAGGAGCGCAGAAGAATGCTTAAAATGCTGTAATGGAAGAATATAGAAAACTTTACACAGGAAAATGTAACATCACAGTTCAGATATGAAATGCTCAGCCAAATGAAGCCATGCTTCATTAATGCTTCTATTGGAAAATGTTCTTGTTCAGTTTACAAGTCCTTTTTTTCCCCTCGAATACAGGAAAGTTACATATGAGAAGCTTTTCTGTCAGCTATCAGTGTTTAGAAAAAGAGGCATCTTTCTGGATCTTTATAACATTATTTATTCCTAAAACTACAATAAACTGTTTAACAGTTGGTTGTGACTTAATATTTGTAAAGAAATGCTTATATGAGAGTTGTTTAGAGTGGAGTTTTAGCCATAAAGAGAGACAGAAAAGTATGAGGTAGCTAATACAGAAGAATGTGAATGCAACCTGCGTAGATTCTGTCCAACGCTGAAATAATTTTCAATAACAGTCAAAGAGCCCTCCTTGGAACTACGTGGTGGCACATTGAGGTAACAGTCAGGAGGAATCAGGTTTGAGGGGAAAGATAATATGTAGATAAGAAAGTTCAATGAGAACAGCTCTACTTTAAGGAAGATTTCATCACGATTAATCACCATAAATTTTACTTTTCCACTTAGTACCTTATCATCAGAGGAACATTCTGTAGAGGTGGTAATGGAGCTCCTTGTTTGATGAATGTGTTGTTTATACAGTCATTTTTCTAATCAAGAGATTACTTGCTCTCTTCTATCCTGCTTGCCCAGGCTCAAAACTGCAGAAGAGCAATACAATTACTTAGGATTTAAATGTTGTCTGAAAAAAATGCAGATACTTTTTTTTTCAGCATTTGGAATATGAAAAAGGCAAGACGACGCTGAGCATATTGACTTCTTTCTGTATGAAAGTAGAGTTCAGTTATTAAATTTAATAGAAATATCTTTGTCAAAAGCAGCTCATGGCCTTGTGTAGTCATTCTACTGACCTTGGTTTAGGCTGAAGGTTCAGGAATTTGAGACTCCATATTCTATTTAGTAGTATAATGAATAGGGTGAGAGATATAGATGACCATTGAAAGGAGAAAATTTCTTTCAGGCTTGATGAAAGAAGGCCTAGATTTAATCACATAAGACAGCCACGCTGGGTATGGGGTTTCTAAGTTTGAAGAAACAATCACTTACAGATAAAAAAAAAAAAAGTAATTACCTTTATTTCAAAAGGTTCTTATCTGTAGATATTAAGAGATCTGATATGCTGAATCAGCTGTTAGAAAATCAGCATTCTGAATAGTATTTTATGAAAGCAACCTGATTTTTAATCCCTTTTCAGCTAAACCAGAAGCTAACTCTACAAATCTGGAAAAGGAGTCGATGTTTGGGTAGAGGCAATCTTTATCTGCTACTGTCTATTCCTTTGAATAGCTATTTGGGCCCCAAAATATTTTGTGTGATTTTATATCATTTGTTCTCAGTTGATAGATCTGATGATAAAACACATTCTGGAGTTTAAGAAAAACAATCCTGAACTAACTGAAATACAAGGCAGAACAACTTTGACCTTAAGAAAGAGGAGTCAATTCCTATGTGTGACATGAAATTGAGGTGTTTATGTGAGGATGTTTGCATATGTGCTCAGTGTTCAAACTCTCTTTACATTAGGGAGAGACCTTAATTTACCTCTTGTCTTCTAAAGGTATGTGAAATGCCCTATGATATCTGAGTTACTCACACAGGACTGGTGGAAGAAGGACAGGACCTATGGCAGGCCCACACCTTTATGGAAAGACAGTTAGAGGCCAGACTTATGTGAAAGCAACAGATTTGAGCCTACATTTCCATTTACTGAGATGGGAACTTTGATATATTGCCCTGTAGGGTGAGCCAAATTCAGGTAATTTAATCTGGGGCTGGATCCCACTCTGCTTGTTTACAGAAGAAGGATTTGCTCTGTCTCAAAAAAGATACATAAATATTCAAATTTGGCTTCTCTTGAGTTAAGAAAAAATGAAGCACATCTAAAACAGGTAAACACCAGCAAGATAAAGGTAAACTGAGTGCAGTTTAATTGATTGTTCTGATTTCAATGTGACAAAGCCGGCACTGGATTTTCATTAAAAATTACAAAAGAATGGCAAAGGTTGCAAACAGTTCAGAGCAATAATACACCCTCATTACCAAATTCCTTTTATATGTTTAACCATATTCATTTAGCATTCAGTTAAAAAGAACTGCAGGGTTCTCTTGAACCTGTCACTAGTGATTTATTAAGTTCATTTTATATTCATTTGTTTATAGATCAAACATGGGAAAGAAAGCCTCAACAGTATTGAACACATTTAACATAAAAAAGGAGGACTGGGTACTTAACTTTCCATCGTGCTAGGTTACACATTTTTAGGAGGAAGACAATAATTAAATTTAAGCAACTGGTTTGATCAAGGATAAATGTTTTCTGCCTCTTAAATGCCTCTGAAATCAATATGCCTATTCAGAGTGAGATAATAGCTCCTGAAAAAGCATGGCATCGTCTTGGTGGTGGACTGAGGTTTCACTATCTGTCACTTGCAATAGTGAAAAGCTGAAATCAGTTCTGTTGAAAACTTATTTCCTACATGCAGGCTACACACATCAGTGAATCAGACATTGTGCATGCTGGAATCATCCCTTGGCTAAAGAAGCACAAATCAGTGTCTAGAAATGTTGAGTCTCACAGCTACTACCAAAGCACTTTCTCTTATCAGAATTATTCTTCACTTCAGAGCAGCAACTGGAAAAACTGCTAAACTACCATTCAAACACCAACAGCAAAACTTATGAAAATTCATTAAAAGATTTTCTTAATTTTACAAGGATTTGCATGATAATGAAAAATACAGTTCTTGAGGAATTTCAAATTTTCATGACTATGAAAGTATTTTCAGTTGGAAAAATATTTTCAGGTTAAAAGAACCTATAAATTTTTATAATAATAAATATAATAATACAAAAAAATTAAAAAATAATAAAATCTGGACTTTGTATTAATTTTCATAAGAAAAAATATTTAAGATTTTTTTTTTCATTTTCTCATACACCCAGTTCCTCAGTGCTGCATCTGATAATGACTCCTGGAGGGAAAATGAACTTTCAGCTACAAAGAAACAATCCCTCCAGCAGGAAAAGTTGGCAATGTGGACACACCATTACAGAAACATGTCTGCGAACATTTCAATTTAACAATTGGATACTAACACACTGTATTTCTTTTGCTGGTCATGGGTAAATTTTGTTTTCTTTGGTTTGATCTTGGATATATGCTTCCTGGTTAAACTGGGACAATAACAACAATGGGACATCAGAGCAGGTGTTGGCATTACGAGATTATTGTGCCTGTTTGGACTGTGTGTACAGATTTCACATGATGTATCCTCTGAGACATTATAGAAAAAGCAATACTTTCAGCAATGGCTGAACAACACTTTAAATACTATTTATAAGGTCTACCTTATAGTTTTAACATATTGCCTTCGTTATTGTTCTGTCTTTACTACTGCACAAAATTAATACTGTATTCAATTAGAAAATAAGTAGGTATTCTTGTATTAATATATGGATATTATAAAACTAATATAATAATAGGTCATTAAAAATACCTTTTATAATAGGCTGAATTAAAACTTGAGCATGTGGGAACCTTGTTAAAAGAAAACAACCTATTTTTGGTTGGAGGCAAGATTTGACATGGGGGTAAACCAACCATTTCCTGGCTAGCAAAAGTGGTCTTCAGGTTATATGTAGGAAACTCAAAATATGGTTACAAATTCATATTAAGATATTAAGGAAAGAATATCTTTGAACTAAATGGAAAGAAAACACTGCATTAATTTTACAGTAGATACTGTTATATAGCTAGACTTTTCTCCTGTATCATGTAATATAACAGTGAAAGAGCAAAATCACTTTGGAGTCAGTCTTTAAAAGAAATTCCAGATCTCTGATACACGATTGTCTAACGTCTCCTCATGAAACTTTGGATATTATTACTAACCCACTAACACACATCTCCTCTATCCCTCCTGAAACCTTCCCCTCCCTTTACATCAATAGTGAGATTAATGTTAAATACCTAACCTTGCTGTTTTTTTCTCTCTCCATCATCCCGAATGAGAGAAAAGCAAAAAAGAAAGCATCAGTTCCAGCTTCCCCAATTCTGGACAACAGTTTACAGCAGCACATGCTTGGGAGTGTGGCTTTATTTTAAAGAATAGTCTGAGTCACCATGTTGCTATCTCAAATACAGTTTAAGTTGTTTCTAGAATAATTCATATATGTCCTTGTTTGAATGTATACTTGTGGCTTTTATCTTTCTATTTCAGTGGGATTCATAGCTCACAGTACAGTCATATGTAGTGTAATGCTTTATTAGTGTCATAGATTTTACAAACAGGGAAAAACACTTCAAAGGGCAACTGCTAACAGCACAGAAGTATAAAAAATGTTTTGTGCTCTTGCTGTTTATCTCAGTTTGAGTTGCACCACGACAGAAAAGAACACTCTGATTAATTTGAACAGAATGAGACCTGCTAAGGAAAATATATTTTACTCACCCAATGGTAAAATGTACAAAAAAAAAGAAGTATGTGAAAGTAAATACAAATGTAAAATACATGCTCTTCAAAATATACAAAAATACATTGTGCAATGTTGTGAAAGCATAAAAGTATTTTAAAAAAGAGATCATAAGAATAAGTGTTTGCTTACTACATGAAAAATGAACAATGGATTCATCATTTTGTAACAGCACATTTAAATAAAGGCTAGAGTTAAACACAGAGAAAATGGAGAATATGCTGTTATTACAGACATTATGCAGTTCAGTCATTAGAAATAACGTGAGCAACAACAGATTATAAACTCAAACCCAACAGGGAGTAGTCACATAAGAACCAAGGTAAGTTTAGTTAAACATTTAAAATATAAAGAAATATGACATTCACATCTGGTGTCTGAATGAAACGAGGAGCATGGTTACAGCTTCTTGGACTTCTTGGATGTATAAAGGATGTATGGAACTTGGAAGGTTAGAAAATCTTTTGTCATTTTTAAGGATGCTGCTAAAGTCAGTCAAATGATGTATTCACCAGCTTCTGATAAGGAAGATTAAAAGTTTCAGGGTAACAGCATTGGTCTTTTCACCTCTCGCTGATGGAGAGGTGCCAGTGGTGGAATAGACACCTTCATATTCAGCAAGTTTTATTTGACTTCTCACAGTACTTATAGCAAAGTTCCTTTTACTTGAGGAGTTCATAGTTTTTGGTTAATACTTCAGCAGCTTCTGACCACACAGTCATAAATAATTATCTTGAAATATGATTTAACTCCCATAATGATATTTCCCATGATGCACAGTCCCCTACTGTACTTTCTAAATTGTTAATGGGTAGTTAGTAAAATTTGGGGTTGCATTAATTTATCTTCTTCATTTTAATAACTAAGCATTAATGATGGGATAATGTTGAGAGGTATTTCAGCTAAAATCTTCAAGACTGTGCTTGGTTCATAATAAATTGCTTCACCCAAGAAATTCTCTTTTCTTCGACTGTGTCATTGTGTATTTTGGGAAGTTGTGTCCATCCAATTTAAATTGCTATCTTAGAAATAGTTATGACAGTTAAAAATGGGAAGCCAGACCTCTGCTCAGTTTCAAGCTTGCATTTATCCAATAGCATTTAGCCTGAACAGTTTAGCAACTGTTAATTATTTTGTTAATGATTTTATGTTATCTACATTCAACTTCATTGCGTAGGTAGTCTGGGTCATTGACACTTGACACTGAAATGCAGAATAGCTTAGCTCCTGATCAAACATTCCTGTAACAAACCATGTTATTAGGTTGTCTGTAATTATGCACTCTCAATGTCGATTTTTCACTTGTGCTGAGGTGCTCTTCATTGCTTTTGTTGTGTGAACAAGTTTAGAATTCTGTCAGTTCTTAGATGAATTTACTTTTGTCTTTACATTCAAAAAGTTAAATTCTAGCCCAAATTAAACAGTGTATAGATGCAAAATGATATACCCAACATGTTATTCTTGTTTGAACTAGAAATAAACCCAAAATCAGATTCAGGGGATTTAAAAAAAAAACACAAACCAACCAAACAAACAAAAAACTCCAACCCATTTTGTCTCTGTCCTAGCTGACAACTTAACTATACATTGAAAGGTAACTTCTCTTCAAAATATTGGCTAATTCATGCTGTCCTCAAAATTTCTAACTCAGTCTACATGAGGTTTAAACTCTCTCTCCTTCCTCACATCCCTGCACAAATAAAGGAATGAGATCTTGCCATTTCATGTGGGCAGAAGAAAAATAGCTGGTTCTTCTCATTCCTCCTTTTCCTTTTTTTTTTTCCCCTCAAGAAAGAAAATTTCAGAAGCCCAGTGAAGAGAAACTCAACTCTTTTGCTTTCTTAATTGGGGATAACTGAGGTAGGACAACATATGGACTATAGTACATAAAACAATGAACAGTACTAAAATTGTGTTGCCTGCTGCTAACCTGATGCCAGTAGTGGCCAAGCACTCTCTGCTTAATGAACACATTTATTTGGAATTCATGCCTGTAGTGTTAGGAAACCTTGATTCCTTTTTCCAAAGCATTAACCAAGATAACAAGGACAGAGGTAGTACAGACTGCCATTAAAAAGAAGCATGGACATAGATGAATAGGTAATGGCTTACGTGGAACCTAATCTGCTGATTTTCTAAATGACTTTTGGAATTTGTCACCCATTTCTTGGGTTATTTTTAGTTTGTCTGCAAAAATGCTTTTCAGTTATAAAATCACAGAGTCATTCTGGTTGAAAGGTAACACAGGAGCTCTCTAGTACAACCTCATGATCAAATCAGGATGAACATTGAATTCAGACCAGATTGCTTAGGGCTTTCTCTAGCCAGGTTTTGAAAACCCCCAAGGACAAATACCACACAATCTCCCAGGGCATTCTGTTACAATGCTTAATTATCCTCAGAGAGATATATATTTTTTTTAATAGCCAGTTGGAACCTTTTCTGTTGTAATTTATGATCAGTGTTTTGTTTCCCTGCTCCACTAGGTCTGTGGTGTCCGGTCCTGCCTTCTTAATAAGGTACCCATGTGTGCTGGCAGACTGCTGTCCTGTAACCCTGAAGCTGCCTCTTTCCATGCTGAGCAGGACTAGATCTCAGCCTCTCTTCTCTGGGTGAATGCTCCAGCTCCCCAACAGCTTGGGGCCCTCCACTGAAATTGCTCTAGTTTGTTGGTATCTTTCTTGAATTTTTGGGCCCCAAGCTGGACACAATATTCCAGATGCAAGTGTCAAGTAAAGTGTCAAGTAATTAACGTCAAGCCCGTCCTGCTTCCACCTCCTCTATACTGCCACTTTCCACCAGACTTTGGTCACTTATTTTCCTGAGCATCAGGGTGGACAGTATCTGTGCTTGGAGGAGTTTGCTCTTTACAATCTGTCTGTTCTGTTGAGCTACTTTGCCCCTCAAAGCTGCCGCCACATGACTACACCTGTCAGTTCCTTGAGAAAACTGAGGTCTGACACCATCCTGGCAAGTAGAAACTGCTCTCCAACTTATCCAATCTACTGTTTGGGGAATCTGTTAAGTACTTACGTCAAAAAAGTGACATAATCCCTTTGTGAAAGTATTTTCAATATTTATTGGCTTTAAAGAAGTCTTGAGTCATGAAGCATTTAAACGGTGAGGTTTATCCTTCTGATCATCTAAGTTACTCATAGCTGGATATGCAGGAATGTGTATGCAACTGAGACCAATCTCCTCAGGCAACACAAGATAGCGTGGAGTTCATGACTGGCACAGCAAGATCCTCCTCCCACCTCCAGTATGAAAATCAAACTCCATTCACGGGTCATTTAATATCTGTGTGCAGAGATAAATATATTTTAAGCATCACTGAGCCAAAATCTTAAGTAACAAAATTTCCTTTCCATTTCAGACAGCCTCAATCTCTTGAAACTTGCATTATGCACATTTTATTCTGGTTAATAACTGCAGCTGCAGGTCACAAACGATTAAAATAAGCCTCAGTAACTTCCAGTTCATTAAGGCAACCAAAGTACCAGAAAAATATTTGGCTTCTTCACAAGGCTTAGACACTCCTAAAATATTTTTTTGGCTTTGAACTCCAGTTAGTATTGAAAAAGTGTAAAGCAACCCTGTTTATTGTTCATTACTGTGTTTTAAATAATAAAATACGCATATATGTTCTGATATATACGTATACACACAGACACAAGCACACACATTTATTTTAGTAACCTTCTTTTTAATTGAACAGCTGGTGAATTGGAAGACAGGTTTCCTTGTAATCTCTCATTTGAATTTCTAGAAGAAGGGATGTCTTTTTAGCATTTAAGTAATCAAACAGTGCTGTAGGAAAAAAGGCAGTAATATGATGTTGTATGCTGTATTTTGCTCTACTGCTAATTAATGCTGATCAGTATCCTTCATTAAGAAGTTTGCAACCTGTAATGGAAAGAACATAAACTCTTCTGAAATACTCATAGTAGCGTTAGAACTTGCAGCACTATGAAAATTAAGGTGATAGAACAAGCAACACTTTCTTTTTATGTCCCATCAAAGATGAGTTTTCATATTTAGAAATGATCAGCTTACCATCAGATGGTCCCGGTACACACGCGCACAAGACATCTGCTGCTTGGGTTTTGTACTGTAGTGAAATATAGAACACAAATTTTAATTTACATTTTTTACTAGACTTTTAAAATATTAGAAGAATTGTTGAATGCTGTATTCTTTTTGTTCCTAGAATGAATATAAAAGTTGTTTCAGTTGCACGTTGTTCAGTAGTCTTTTTGTTGAACACATGTCGAGTAGCTAGGTGCATCCACACTCCATTAAAGCCTCCTTCAGCTGTAGCTTTAGGCTTCCTAGGGTTATCCTAGGGTCGATGTCTTTAAAGAAAGCAAGGGTAATGATATTTTATTTCCCTGTTTAACTTCTTTTGTATTATAGATCTTTCACCTATTTTCTCACTTCTTTATTTATTATCTTAAAAAATTTTCAGAAGCTTACAATCCAAGTGCCTCTCTCTCCCCGTCTCTCTCTCTTTTGAGAAATGTTATGTAGCAACAGAAGCCTAAAAAAGCTATTTAGCAGGGTGTTTCTATACAACCAAATGACAAAGTACGTCTCTTTCCACCAGACAGGATGTTCAGCTCTGAGTGAATTTGTTAAGTTAAATGCAATTTCCAGCTCTACTAACATTTATCAAACCAGGCACGTTTATCAAATCTGGATCTCCTAAGTAACTGGACAGTTGCACTAAGTACTTTGTCTGAATCAGACCTGGATCTGGTGGTTGAGGAAAAGGCTAAGAGGGCTTTACCCTTCCCCATCCACCGCCATCTGCTGCTTCCCTGCTGCAGCACTGTGAACTCACGCGTTCTCCATACAGTGTGCGGCTGCTAGCCAACTCCTTAGCACTGTCTGCTGTTGACAGACCAAGAGAAAAGATGTGGCACTGTGCAGCACACACTTCATCCCATTTGTAGCTCTGTCAGACAACGGGATGGTTCAGCTCTTTCATTCTGCTACATCCAGCCAGCCTTGGTACTGAACACCTGGCAACTGGAACACCTAGCTACCTTTTTGTCCTCAGTCTCTTTTGCTATGTCATTAAAACTCTCATTTTTAGTAATGATTTTCCTTTTTCCAAGACCCCCTTTTTATCTCTAGATGAGAAATTAATTCTTCGCCTTTTCTCACTTTAATTTCTCCTTCATATAAAATTGCTGGAAGATTGTTAATAACATTTAATAATAAGTAACAAAGAACTAATAATACTTGACTTTTAACAACAACACAATGTTTTCCAGTAACTTAAAATGTGCAGTTTATCCAATGCATATTTTCTTTAGTTGTGTTGTGGAGTGAGGTTTCTGGTATTCTTTGTCTCCAGTACGGTTCATTGTGAGCTACGTGTACTGGTGTGTATATTCTTGTTTCCTGAATGATCACCAACCTTCTCATCCTGTAAGCTGCAGTTGTCATGTGTATCTTCTCTGTGGTACACCGCCTTTACTCGTGGCAGCTGTGGTGGGGAAGGCAGTAGTAGCTGGCACTCACACATAGGCAGAACCCTACAGTTTGTGAGACCCTGTTAGGGACTCTCTGATTTGATGGCAAGTGTATCATGGCTGATAGGCTACTTAAACTTCTTTTACTAGTTTGATTAGAAAAATTTTATTCTTTCTTTTTTTTCTTTTTTCAAAAGTGGCTGATACTAAACTATTTGTTTAAAGAGGGAAAATGTGATCTCCTTTCTCTTCCCTTAAGTTTTATCACACATTTAAATAGTCTTCCAAAATCCTACAATTTGAATTTTCAATGTGCTAATAATAAAAATAGGATAAAAATATATAAGACATTGCTCAGTAATGTAGTGCTAACTTTTGTGGAATTAATGGTTAATCTGACAAAAGATTCAAAGCAGTGGGTTACATTTTGAAGAAAAATCTAAATTTTCATGAAGGAAAAACATCTCAATGCAGGAAATAAATAGGTTTTCTGTTATAGATGATTTATTTTTGCAGCAATCTTAATATACAGTGAGGTTTGACAAAATAGTAAGATTAATAAAGCACCTTGTGATGTCTCTTCAAGTTTTTTCTATTCCAGAGTAAAACAATTTCTTCAGAACTATCACTGAACAACAGGAACAAGCTATGCTGCATGACAAAAGGAGTAAAAGATTTTGTTCTAATGTCATCCAGTAGAAACCTTGGCCCATATATTTTCGTTTGAACACACTGTGAATTAAATTTTGCACACAGCAGTAAGCATGTATAGCAACCATCATTAATAGTTTCTATGTGATTGTAAAATATTTTAAATTATATATGTAAATATTAGTAAATTGTATACATAAATTGTATTTAGTCTTAGAGGTAAACTGTCCTGATATTTTAATGTACACTATATGGCATGTTTTCTAGGTTTAATTCTCACCTTATGCTACTCTATACCATGGCAATAACACTTTGGGAGAGATTTCTGGTTTAATGTGACCTTGAGCTTAGATCAGGGGAAAATCAGAACCAGCATAAATACTATACATACGTTTTATCAATGTATTGGACAGAAGGAAAACAGATATTTACCAATTGAGTACTTCTGAGGTCAAACAATGCCCTTATAAATCAATTAAATCATTGCAGCTTACTTGTTTCTTATATGTTTTCTTTCCAAGCTTAGTCCAATATTCTCTTAGATTTCCTAAAACAGTTCTGTGTCCATTAGTCTTTTTTCTCTACTAATGGTTGACAGATTTCATGATTTATTACTGCTATTGTTTTTTATCTCTGCCAATGACAAACATCAGTCTAGAGCGCAATGTGAAGCTTCGTATTTTTACTTTTTTTTGAAACAAAGTGCGAAAGAATATTAAGGTTGCTTTTTGTCCGCAAAATATGTTTATGTTTTGAAATTTGTACAGTCATCATGAACCTTAGATTAATAAATTCTTCTGCCTGTTGTCTCTTTCTCCAGGTAAAATAAGATCATAAAATCTTAACTCTGGTGGTTTGGGCTTTCTAATAGTAATTTAGCTAAGAACATTAAAAAAACCTTAATTTTAATCTTCCCTCAAAATTATGAACAGGCCCAAGTTCAGTGTTCATTTCAGCTACACTGTAATTTCTTTTTATCTGTTGTAAAAATCTGAAAATATAAATATTGTCTGTCTCTTAGAGGAAAGAACCTTCATAATCTAATTGCCTAACATATCCTAGAAATGTAATCCATACTTCATTTCTATGGTGACATTTATGATGCTAGTTTTCATCTCACTGCAGTACACCTCATTTTAAAAAACAAAACAAAATAAACAACCCAAACAAAGATATCACCCATTAAAACAAAGGAGCAAAGCACTTATTTCATTCATTCAATTACATACAGAAGTAAGTTAAAAATACTTGAACACACTTCTTCAACAGGACCTGGAGCACTGCACAAGCAAGTCACAAGTAGTAGTAAATCTAACCTTATTTTATAATTTATTGCATTTTTGAGATATTTACTTACAACCTTCTCTGGGGCCTCCCTCCACCTTCGCCCATAGCCCAGAACCCCATTTCAGCCCAGTCTGGGGCCATCAGTCCCTGGCCGGGGGTGGACAGGGCAGATCCTCCTGTCCCACCACCCCCCAGACCCAGCCAAGGAGGACCTGCCTTGCCCTCCCCACGGGCAGCCCCCACCCTGAGAATTCACTGATTACTTCAGGAGTATCTTTAAATATTGAAGACTTTCAAATATCATGAAAGATTTAACTGCCACATACCAGAAGTATTCAGCATGTTCAGATATTTCTGCCTGACATATCAATACAATTAAACTGTGGACTTCTGACAGAGGCACAGTTGTAGGAGTTATATCACGAGTCAGCAATGAGATGAAAAAGGGAGCGTGGACCCCTCCTGTTAAAAGGTTTGACCTTCTTATTGTGCAATCCTTTTGTCATAAGGGCTAGACTTGGCAGTGATCAAGGCTATCTAGGCAAGAAGGTCTTGTAAGATTTCCAGCATAAAATTCCTTAAGGGTAGAAAGACAAAATATGTAATGTTATGTGGTAAAACAATGTGTTTCTTATGGTAAGCCAACAGCCAGGAGGTTTCTATATGCTGCTTACTGCCACTGCATCCAGACTATTTTCTGTGGTTTGTTGTGATGTTGCTTAACCTGTAGCAGGGTGCTGGAGGTACAGTTCTATCAAATTAAATACAAAAAGGAAGAAAAGCAGGATGAAGACACTGTCACCTTCCTTTAGTCTTGCACCAAGCTAGATAGAGGTCCAGAAATTATATTCTTTCTCTTCATCTCTTTTCACTGTGAAGGTGTTCTTAGAAACATGCATCAGGAATGACCAGCAAGAAATATGCATCAGGATTAATGTGAGATTTGAGATGAACACGTAGGTACATGAAGCTTAACATCTGTATCCCGGGTATTGAGAAATTTCTCCATTAGGTAAATGAGATGGGTAGGCAAGAATGCATCTTTCTCCAAATCTTGAGTCTGATTTACAGGTGAAAGAAGAAAAAAAAAAAAAAAAAGATCACAACTGGCACTTTAAGTACTTCACCTCAATGTAGATGAACCTGTGCATTAGTGACAAAAGGGTCTTCCTCTTGAATATGTGACACACACTTTCTAGCCTGCAAGTTTATTCTCTCTACATCCCTCCCCATAACCCTTGGTAAGAGGAAAACATGAAAAGCTGACAAAGGCCAAGCTGCTGCTGCACAACCAATGGCTCTTTTCTGTGCTCACCTCAATGCATGCTAGGAAGAGCTGTGTCGTCCCACCCAAAACTCACACTTGAAACAGGTGAAGACCAAATAAATAGCACACAGTTTTCACACCATATTCCTAAGTGAGAAATAAGAAAACGAATAAGCCCAAACCTTAAGGGGAAGCAAACGATTAAAAACTGAAATCCTGAACTACAGTCAGAACTGGGGAGCAGTCTCCAGGTTTAATCAGGGATTAATCAAAGAAGAATCTGAACACTTGCACAGCTGTTCAAAAACCAGATCCAAATGCCATGGTCAGTCCCAGCTGATTATTATATACGGTGGCTGGTCAGCCCACCTTCTTGCAAACTTTATGAGCTAAAATATTGGTCAGGACCACAGTCATTGCCAATCCCATTGCATGAAAATACCAAGAGCATAAATATCTTTACGGCCTTTTATTTGCAGTCTATAAAACCAAAAAGCTTTATAACACAAATGAAAATTAATCGCACAATTACCTTTCTCATGGGTAGGTTCCAAAAAAAAAAAGAAAAAAGCCCAACAAAAACCATACAACAACAACAAAGCCCTAATGTCATTTAAATGCTTTTCTCTCAGGTTCTGTATTGCCTTTCTGCTTGCCTCATAGCCAAGTTGGATGAAAACAAAACATGTAGCAAAACCTTTTCTTTCCAATTCATGTTGCCAGTAGTCCCTTCTGAATCTTGCCACCGAGATTTCTCAGCCAACCTTATTTTTCTTGTGACAAAATTTACCTGAAATATTTGGTAAACAAGAATAGTAACAAAGGCGTGGTCCAAAGACTTTAGTTTATTCTTGTAAAAGTCATAAGCTTTAAAGGTTTATACTAGCTATGGCTGTTTCTTTCACCTTGAAAAAGTTAGTATGTCTTGAAAATTTCACTTTCTTAGCTTTTCAAAGAAAAATAATAATGATAAAAAATACTATTTCAGTGATGTTGTGTCAGGGAGCAGGAAGGGAAGGCTGCTCCATACAACCTTCCTTGGAGAGTAAGGCTCTCATGGGCAGTGCTGCACCAACCAGGGTGCAGTCACACAGCACACAGAGCAGCAGGGCACAGCCAGCCCAGGGGTCTCCTGGCAGGTCTGGGGTCATGCTGGGAAGTCAGGTCCACCGCTCAGGTCCTGATCAGCAGGTAGACGGCTAGGCACAGGCACAGCTATATCACAGCTGACACAAGGACTAGGATTCAAGGCAGCTCCCAAGAAACAGTAGGGAGTCTGTGCCTCCCACAGCTCTTTCTCACGAGAGTGTGATCCAAGACCATACAGCTGCATCATTTTTTTATCTATGACTTTGTTGTTCCAAGTGTATCTTTTTCAAAATCTCCACCTTCTGTAAATGTACTCAACAGAAGTCGAAGTTTATGTGTATTGAATATTTTCAGCACCATAAGTCATCATTTGTCCACTTATTTTCACTGGTTTCTCTAAATATGTTTGTTTTGGGGGAGATAGAGCTTACTTTGAAACTTTGTGTATCATAGGGTTCTGTATTTACTGGAAAAGTTGCTGAAAGATCTAGAAAGATTATATTGCGTATCTATTACTTGTTCTTACCTAACAGATAACATTTGAAATATAAGCTGAACAATCTATTAATGTATTGACATTTGCATGACCAATTTAATGCAAAGGAAGTCACACTGCATTGCAATAGTTTTACCTCCCACTAAAAGAATTATGTGCTTATTTTTTGCATGTTTACTTGTTCTTTGTGGCTTCGTGTAGCATTTAAAAACAACAGCAAAATTATAAAACAAACTCAGTTGATTCTTACGGCTTAAAAACACCCAGTAATAATCTTATCAAAGATTAATTCCATCAACATAGTCACTGGAATTCCTGGAAACTTCATGAAACAGATATGTACCAGGGCTAGTCTTAAGATGGGGTCTTAAGTTTCGATTTTAGTGGTAATATCAACAGGAACAATACATTCATTAAAGCTTTTACACAGCTATTAGGCTCAGTGTAAACATCCTTCACACAGCTGGGGCCAAAAGATGAACAAGAGTTTAGAGTGAGTAGCAAATGGGATGGAAAATAATATAGACAATATTTTTTATTTGAATCGGTATGAAATAAGTAAAATATTACATGATAAAATTCTCCGTGAATACTGGAGAAACTGCTGGGGTGTGAAACTGCTGGGGAGAGAAACTGAACTTTAAAAAAAATTAGGAAGAGTCATGTTAAAAGTATGCAAAATAATTATATGGAGAAGAAAAAGTATTTCTGTTCATCCCAGATGCTTCAAACAAAATCAGGGATAGGAAAATTAGAAATGTGTATTAATAAAGCATTTCTTCACATAGTAGATAACATTCATTTGCCTGATGGAGATGTTATGCCATTTTAAATGGCCGAGTGCATCTTGCCTGACCTCTAGCTATTTCTCCAGAAGAGTGCACCCCTTTTGTGGATCCCAGTCCCAAATGTTTGTCTTCAGTACACTAGGGTGCTACAAATGTCATTAAACACCAGAGACCCATGTGTCCCAGGTCACAACAAGTGGTAACCAGGGCAAGTCTAAAAAAAAGTATTGAAAGAATTGAAAATAGTGAAAGAAAGCCAACTAAACCTCCTATTCAGTATTCAATGCAATTTCTTATCTTTAGATACAAGGTTATCACTCAGAATTGTAGTCAACTTTTACTTATAAAAGTGCTTTTTTTTTTTTTTNTGAGGTGTTGGAACACACAGCTAGATGGAGCTCAGATCAGACCCAGTGCAAACATTTCCATATTCAGGTCCTGTTTTCTGCTTCCACTCCTTGAAATGTGTTTACTAATTCCTTAGGCTATCATTGCAAGCAAAAGATCTTACTTGCCATCAGGGAGGGAGTTAGCAGTAGTTGTTCTTCATCTTTCCAGATGACAGCAGAGAAGACTGGAGAAAAATTCTATGTGTGGGCTTGGAATCTGATACAGGCAGTATACCCCTACGCTGAGTATCCAGCTGAAGAGTGACATTAATCATGTGCAGTCTTATCTAAACTCAGCGAAATCTCTGGAAAGTCTCTCATGGATGTCAGTAGCTTAAACAAGATTTACTCCAGTGAGAACAAAAAGATGTATAGAATGACTTGGGAAAAACATTTTTTTTCAGCTTCTTTTTCTGTTACAATTGGTCACGTGCTTTGAAATTATATACCAGCATAAACTTCATTACGTCTGTTGGGGAAAAGCAGAGCTAGATAAAGAATATAATCAATCATTTTAAAATGCCATATTATGTTGCTCTAAGAATACCCTTTATATTGAAATGTTGTCAATTCCCAGCACAAAATACCCTGGAATTTGCATCAGAATGGTGCTTTAAGATATTTTCCGGTAAATTGCCCGACAATGTGGATAAATTGCTGTCTCTAAGACTAAATCATGAGGTGTCTTAGGATATTCTGCACCCTTATTTCCTGTAGCAACCTCAGAAGTGATAATCCTATTGGACCTCAAGTAAACTTATGCCCCACAGGTCTCATTCAATGATTTTTCTGCTGTGTTATATTCAGATGCTGCTGAATTGGTTTTCCAAGAGGAAGGGTCTCAGGTACCAACTGACTGGCTGTTTTCATTTACAGAAATCATTTGATTAGCAATACGTCATCTCCACATGATCTACTGTAATGCCTTGTAGATAATCAGAATGTGAGTGTTTTTTTTATGTGTAACTTTTATTAGTTTCTTCCCATAAATATATTACATACAGTGGAAAGGGACTAATGTGTGCACATTGAAAGATAACACATTTTCTGTTATTCTCAAGTCTCCTTTTTTATTCTATACTATTCCATGGGTAGGAACTGTACTCCTAAGAAATGATATATATATACATATTCCATCTTTCAGGATCATCCATAAGAACACCCTTTACTGTATTGAAGCACAAGAAATTAGCAAACCCTTGCTTTCAGAGCATGTCTTAATAGTAACATGAAGCATGAAAAAAAAGAATTGTCACACAGTGTCCTATTTTTATATTGACAGCTTGATAAAATCAGCTACTATTTATTTCAGTTCTGTTTTACTGTTTTGGAGTTTACAATCTGTAGTGACATTCTTATTCTAGATCTCTCACCATTTATAAACACTTTCTGTATTTGACTCTTCTGAGTAGTGATCTGTAAAGTCTATCCAGATTCCACCGAAAGAAAGCAACCAGGTATTTGTTGCCTTTCCTTGAATGTAGGTTTGTGTGTTCAAACACTGGTACAAAAGAGCACGCTGTGTCAAGGTGAATTATGTCAAAATAATTTAAAATTTATTCATGTGAAACCAACATTTAGATGAATAGATACTGACATTAAATATTTTAGTTGTCATAGAGATATGAAATATTTTATCTATTATAGAGATGTCGACTTCTACTTTATCAAACAGGAATGGTGTTGTTGCATTATTTAACAAGTAACTATTCATAACAGAAACTGAAGTTGTCACATTAGAGTTTCTAAATAGTCTTTATTGAGTAGGATTGCATAGGTGAAATCCACTGGAACACGTGTATATATGTACATATGTAATACCAATATCTTAGTCTGAACTAGTCACTGACGGTTCCCTTTAGAAGCAGCAGAGAGGTATGAATACATCTCATTACAAAACTGCAGTTTAAAACACGTCAGATGAATTGCCAATACATTTTTATACTTCTTCAGAGACTGAAAAGGATGAGTAGCTCAAATGTAGGTAAGTACTGCAGGTCAGCAGTTGGTGAGGGGAATTGCAGTCATACTGATTTACTGATTTGCAGCCCTTCTGGGGAGGCTACAGATACTGGCATGGAAAAAATATGTTAAATGAACCCAAAACCCACTCCACATGCTTGATTTTTCATGTAAGTGCAGTCAGTTGGAGTTACTAAGATCACTCGTGCATAAAATTAGGGAGATGTTGCAGAAGTTAGTAGCCCAGTAGCGTACATTGTAGCACAAGATACATTTATAAAGTGCGAAAGTATTAACTTTGTTGTATCAGGTTAAACAGTGTAAAGTATATTCCTAGACAAATTTCTAGTCACAAAAAGACAAAGATGTGATAAATCATAGAATGGTTAGAGTTGGAAGGGACCTTAAAGATCATCTAGTTCCAACACCCCTGACATGGGCAGGGACACCTCCCACTAGACCAGGTTGCTCAAAGCCCCATCCAGCCTGGCCTTGAACACCTCCAGGGATGGGACATCAACAACTTCCCTGGGAAACCTGTTCCAGTACCTCACCACCCTCACAGTAGACAATTTCTTCCTACTATTTAATCTAAATCTACACTCTTTCAGTTTAAAAACGTTACCCTTCGTCCTGTCACTACAGTCCCTGATAAAGAGTACCTCCAGCTTTCCTGTAGGCCCCCTTTAGGTACTGGAAGGTACCCCTGGAGCTTTCTCTTCTCCAGGTTGAACAATGCTAACTCTCTGAACCTGTCCTCATAGGAGAGGCACTCCAGCCCTCTGATCATCTTTGTGGCCCTCCTCTGGACTTGCTCCAACAGGTCTATGTCCTTGTTATGTTGGGGGACCCAGACCTGGACTTAGTACTCCAGGTGGGGTCTCATGAGAGTGGAGTAGAGGGGCAGAATCACCTCCCTTGACCTGCTGGCCACACTTCTTTCAATGCAGCCCAGGACACAGTTGGCTTTCTGGGCTGTGAGCGCACGTTGCTGCATCAGGTTGAACTTATCAACCAACACCCCCAAGTCCTTCTCCTCAGGGCTGTTCTCAATCCATTCTCTGCCCAGCCAGTATTTGTGCTTGGGATTGCCCCGACCCATGTGCAGGACCTTGCACTTGGCCTTGTTGAACTTCACAAGGTTCACCTGGGCCCACCTCTCAAGCCTGTCCAGGTGCGTCTGGATGGCAAAGTTTTGAAGTCTAGATGTTTTGTTTTGTTCTGGTTTTATGCACTGCATCGCAAGGAACATGAGTTAGATACTGTTGTGACAAAAGTTTCAGTACCTTTTTCACACCTCTCCTTATACAAGTCATCCATTCTTAACTCAATATGAATTCTGTCTTAAAATGCGTCAGATAAAGTATGTTTTCTGTCACATAACATTAAACTCACAGGTGTTCAAGTCCACAGCAGATTCTGAAATCTAAAAATATTACACATACAGTTTGAAAATCTGGAAGGAGGAGGAAGGAGGGAACACACTGCCCAAACAGTTGTGACCAAGGATAAACTATAATTGAAAACACAGCTTCAAATGTTGGAGGTTCACCAAGCATAAAGATGACTAACTAAATATATAGGATCTGCAGTAATAAGATGAAATATTCTCCACCATTTTGTTATATTCTTAGCTTAACAGATGTCAGCTGTAATTCCAGCCTGAGAGTCCTGTATGTCCACAGGCAAACGTAATACCACATATTAGAAAATGAGATATCATATCAAGAGTGATAGAATTGCCATGATGATTGGATATGAAAGAATGGTTCATAAGGTATATAACTGGGCAAAGTAAGGCATCTTAGGATGGGGACATGAAAGAAGAAGGAAAGAGAGATGGAAAAGAAGACGACCTACAATAATCTGGTACTATCAGATACTCCATTCCTATATCATGGGCACCAGCTGAAATGGTAAAGGTACAAGCCTGGCCAGCTTTGTAGTAATTGTCTGTTCATGTTATTCCAACCCATCACCTGTTCACAACAAAGCACACTAACCCAAAATATCTGATATGCTATAATATTTTCTTCTGTCAAAAAACAGTGAATCAAGTTTTCTTAAAGTCAAGGCCATAATAGTCTGTGGGAGTACCAAGAAACATGCTACAACTTGAGTATTTACATCTACAACTTCATTTCTTCACTCAACACAAGCCTCTCACAAAAAAAACCCCCAGGGTTGAAGTTTGTGTTTTTACTGATTTAGGATTCAGAATTCTGAAGTGAAACAGAAAACATCATAGCATCTTATGTGTGTGTGTATATTACAGGTAAGCTAGTATGTAGGTAGTTGCATAGCTTGCTTACTTTACTGCATAAGAGCTCAGAGGGTAAAATTCCCACTAGCAATAGATTTCAGTGATACCAAAATCTTCTTCACACAAAAAAGAACTGCAGTTTCTCAGGGAGTTACCTTCAAGTTACAGTACAAATTGACTGCTTGGTTACTTATAGCCCTGGAAATTATAAAGTCAAACGAGAAATTGACACAGATGCAGAGCTAACAGTTGGTCGAGAAACAATATATTAGAAAACTAAAGTTAATTCTCTTTAGAATTCAATCAGGAAAATTTGAAGCTTTTGCAGAATATATTAGAAGTAGAAGAACTGTCTGTAAATGCCTTTAAAGCAAAGGAGATTTTTTAAATAAGATAAGACGCATATGTTGTATAAAATCTATGCCAGACATTCTTGGTTATTCTGGCAATGAAGAGCTAGCCTTTATCCCTAGGGTGGAAGTCATTGGCTTACAGAAAAATCAAAGATTTTGTTCCAAAAAATCTTCAAGAATTTATAAAGAAGAGATGAGGGAATACAAACAAACAATAGCCAGATGCCAAGCCATATGCCAGAAATACTCCCTGGAAGATCTCAATCCCATATACTCATAATAGGTGAAAAGTATAACTGATCTGGAAGATATGAACTGATACTGTTTTAAAAAGAGGAAAAGACGGTCTTCAGTGATGTCCTTATTCCTTAATATTGATTAACATTGAGAAAAAATGATTAATATCATTTTAATGTTAATACAGAAAATCATGCTATTCCTAATATATGGATGTAATTTCTTTCCCAAGTGTACTCCCTACTGTATTGGTTAATTGATACATTTAACTTACGTTACCTCCTAATTAAAATACAATATCTGTTATTTGATTCTGACAACTAGAAATTACTGACTTTGTTCAGGTTTGCAACCGAAGAGAAGAATGCAGTCCATTGTTCTGATGCTGCTGACAATGAAATTAACTGGTAATGAGAACTATTCCTGATTTTTATATAATCTCAAACTATATTAGGAAAAAAAAATTCTATAGCAAGATAATACTCTTTTTTACTGTTTTAGGAGTACATATTTGAAGAGTATTGTGGCTGTTATACATTTGTAACTTTATTCTAACCAATTCAAAACTACTTAGGCAAAATTCACACTGATTTATAATATTTAATTTGTATTTTCGTTGTTCCTGTCAGTGGAGCTCAGCTCCTCTCAGGTTAAAACATATAAGCTTTGCAGTTCTAATCATGGGAGGTAGCAATTTTTGTTGAATAATCTAGTTTATGGTTACTAGTGCATTCACTGAAATTGTAGTTTTAGTCAATTCAAAGTAATTTGCAAATGTGGATGAAATTCAGAAAAGATTTTAGCTAAAAAAAAAAAAATAATTAAAATTCTGTAGTAAGTAAGAAGCTTATTTTTTCCTTTCCTTTTTTTCCTCTTCCCCCGTCTCCCTCCCAACTTCAAGGAAAACTGAGAAAAGTAGAAGAGGTATTTCTTCTGCACCATACAGGTTACAGCATAAGCCACACTTGGGCAGCATGTAAGAGACCAAAGGTCAAAACCTTTTTGTTGTTAGCGTAAGGGAATAACTAATTATCTCACTTCCCAGGAGAATTTTCTATGCTTCAGGGTATGTAGAGGTGGTTTTCTTTCCTATGTTGTTGGCTTCCATTTAAAATAATTAAATACTATGTGGAGAAGGGATTGGAATCAAAATATGCCACTTATCAGCAGATTGGTTATGGAAGAATTACATTTTCTTCTTTCCAGTCTGGCAAAGATGAAGGTATTCTGAATTATGTAGTAGTATTTATTTAGTATTTATTTAGCAAGGATTTGTTTCCCCTAGTATTTATTTAGTAAGCAAGTAATAAAGTATTTCAACATCTCTGACTGGTTAGTCTTTGGCTTGTATACCTTTTTGGAAAAAGACAATTCAATTCTATTTCTGCCCTAACTGATGGAAAATAGAGGGTCTTGACCCTGAATTTTTCTAAGAGCTTGTTTCAGTTCAGTTGTTCCCACTGCAAGGGAAACAGCTTTGTTTTTCATTTCAGGAAGCCAGCAGGAAAAAATCAGTTCTCCGTGCTAGTTTATTTCAAAGCAGAAGAAAGAGAGAGGCATTTACAACCGGGCCAGCAATGTTAATTTCTGTACAAGGTATTAGTGTCTTCAAACCTTATAGAACCTTTTAATAAATGCCTGACTGACAGATGAATTTGAAACCCATTGAAAATTGTTGGGATTCATACCTCAAGCCTTAATGCAACTGTGTTTGTATAGCATCTTTAGACTGCAAGATTGTATCCACATGTTAAAGGTGAGTTCCCAAAAAAAGAGCTCAGGGATTTATAAATTATTTTGAGGAATGTACATTCTCAAAGATAAAAACTAAAATGTTTTTTAAAGTCCTCATTTTCAATAAATGATGAGAATTTTCTTCAACTTTCATCTGTTTGAGCACCAGAAATCTCAGGGTGGCCCTTAAGTTTTTCACACACAGTACAGAAAACACAAGTAAACTGCTTATAAGAGATTAAGTTTTCAGCATTTTTTTAAATTACAGATGATACTATACTTGTCCAAAAATGCTACAAGGAATACAGAACTGGACAGGATCTCCTGGGTCAGCCAATCTTTTGCTTTTACATGAAGTTTTATCATTTTAATCCCCTCCATCATTTTGTCACGATCCATTTAAAAATCAGAGAGTTTCCTCACTTACTTTTTTGGTTGAAAAGCTATTCCAGTGTTTTGTGTTCTGACAGCTGTTAGTCTTCTTGCTTTGCCACAGATAAAGAAGGAACTATTTGTAAAAAGCACTGGGTATTGTGAATGACAAGAAAGCAAACCTCATTTGACTGCTGCTTTTCTTATCAGGTGTGACAACTTTCAGCTTGTCTTAACTTAAAAGTTTATTTTATTGTTTGCCTTCAAAAGACCTAGAAATTTCATGGCTTGCTTTCTATGAACATCTGCAAGAAAAAGAAGATAAATCGGGTAACTGAAGCATTTTAATAAAACTTATCTGGGAGTGAAGGGGCTTGTTGCTGTTTTAGATAGTGTCTAATGTCATAATATCTGATTAACAAAATGGATTACATTTTTATGTTAAGACATTGGAAAACACTTTAAATCTAAACTTCTGTGTTTTCTGGTTAGAAGGTTATTAAGGTTCTTTTCCTGTTATCACTCTTGTATTTAGATCTCTGTCCTTGACAACAAAATAAGATTATTCCTTGATGCTTAAGAAAACAAACACAAAAAAACCACTCTGTAGAATCTGACTCCAACAAAAATGCAGGGCAGAAACAACTTAGAGTATGGTCCAAGAAACAAATCCCTTAAAATAACTTGCTTGGAGTTAAAGACTGAGAACTATGGAAAAAAATTTTCTCTAAAAATTTACATAAATTCAACTTCGTTTGTGTTAAACCTGGACAAATGGAAAATTCATATGATATTAATATTTTGAGAAAGATTTATCTTTTATTCTGACATCAGTAAAAATGAGAAATTCACTAAGGCAAATGACAGTGTATGCCTTTACTGTAGATTTTACCAGGCAGAGTGACCCTGGCACTGCTCTTCTTCGAGGTGAGTTGCTTTGGCAGATTGCAGCCCAGTGAGAAAGGAAAGATTACACTGGGGTAGATCATGCTGCAGGTTCTCAGGGCTGCTGTACTCAGATTTGGCTGCTGAACCATAAAAGCATGCAGAGACACCATAAAAGGAAGTCTGTGAACAACAGTATTCCATCACTTACAAATTTTTAAAAGTCTTTAAATGTAAAAAAATGTTGTATAATTTCATTTGTATGCCATTAAGAACTAGAGAGTGGGTTTTTTGTGTTACAGACTTGAGAAATTACAGAAATAAAAATGAAAAAATAAAAATAGTTATAGCTGAGTTTTCAGAACAGCTATACCAGAGCTGGTGATGTAACAAGGGAGTGTCTACTCTAATATACACATAAGACATAATAAATATTTATTTCGCTGCAGTGATATTAAAATGTACTCCTCCTATAGCCATTAGGGCTAGAAAAGATATATTGCGTTGTTATCGTAGATGTTGCCTGAGAAGCTGCAAAGGGAAAATATGCCTTTTAATTTCTATAATGGCAGTGTAATATTGTCAGCACTGCTTTCTATTCATTTCCCTATAAATCCTAGCATTGTCTTTCTTCTTTTTGACAGACGTTGTGCATTAAGCAGACATTTTCATTGTGCTAACTAAATGACACTCATTTCTTTCTCCTCAGAGGTTACAATGCATTTATTTCAGCATTTATTCTATTTATATATGGTGAGACTTCTGATGAAACCACATATAATCAGAAAATGCCAATTCATTCAATCAAATTCATTCAGCCAATTCATTCAGCACAAATACTATCACTAAGGTCCATGGGAGTTAAGTAAATGCTTAATAAAAATAGTATTATCCATATATTTAAGTTCCCTGCCAAAATAGGACTTCTCAAATGCTTTTTTTTTTGAAGTTCATATTCCGATATTTATTATTTTAAAAATGCAATGGATCATCATATTAAAAGTTCCAATTAAATATTCAGTCAAAGCAGTAATATAGTTTCCCTTAATTGTTTTTATTCTACTTAGCTGTTGGGTTTTTTTCATACCTGAATCTTTCACATAAGTGTGTGTCTGTGTCTGTGTCTGTGTCCATATATGTAATAGTTGTTCTCTTTTGACAACAGCTAAATCTATTAAATTCTATTAAGTCCAGTTGACTCACCTCCTACAGTCCTGAGTAAGACCATCACAATTATGCCTTTGAAAGAAGATTTTTTTCTCTACTTCTGTGTTTTCCTTTTCCTCTTTTTGTATAGTACATAATTTATGTTATTTTCTTTTTTTTCCCCACAGGGTTGGGCATTTTGTTTCCTGAAAAATACTCCTTTGGCATGTCACACTAAACCTATTGCAGTTCTGAAGGTGCATAAGAAGAGTGAAGAAATTATTGATAATCTAATAACAATTATTAGTCCAATTAAACTGATGCTAATACCAATAGTCTAAATTATAAATTTATTACAGCTAATTCACATTAATAATATAGCTAATTATTATAATTTATTTTATTCTCACTCTTCCAGTGTGTTGATAAAGCCAAGCGCCAGTGTCCAAGTACAAAAAGATAATGGTAGATTTGGATTTGTCTTTGCTTTTGGGTCCACATGCAACTATTTTTATGTGCCTGCCAAAATCATCAGCTTACTTGTTTTTTCCTCACTTGTCCTCAATTGTATTATGTAATTATTATTTATTTTATGTTTAATATTTCTTCTTTGTTCTCTTTGATCTCCTAAAGCCGGTTTTACCAGCTGCTAAGTGACAGGCAGTTGACTGTGATTAGCGTCTACAGTCGAGGGCCTGAGCCTGCACTTTGAAGGCCCCTGTGGTTACCCTGTGGCTCCACCTCTCTATGCTTCCATCCTTTCCTAGTGTCATAGATAGCTCTTTCTGCTGCACACCATAGCTACTAGTTATTTTTAGCTATGTGCTGACTTTGCCTGGGACATAGTAGCCTGTATGGGGCTACGTTTTGCAATTGTGACCAAAAGAGTGTCAATAAGACAGAGATGTTTTAGCTATTGCTGAGCAGTGCTTACACAGTGTCAAAGCCTTTTCTGCTCCTAACACCACCTCACCAGTGAGTAGGCTGGAGGCGGGCAAGAAGCCGGGAGGGGACACAGCTGGGACAGCTGACTCCAGCTGACCAAAGGAATATCACAGACCACAGCAATAAAAGCTGTGGGAAAGAAGGAGAAAGAGTGGACATTTGGAGTTATGGTGTTTGTCTTCCCAAGTAACCGTTAACCACAATGGAGCCCTGCTTTCCTGGAGATGGCTGAACACCTGCCTGCCTATGGGAAGCAGTGAATAAATTCCTTATTTTGCTTTGCTTGTATGCGCGGCTTTTGTTTTACCTATTAAACTGTCTTTATATCAACCCATGAGTTTCTTCGCACTTTTACTCATCTGATTCTTTCCCCTCTCCCACCTCAGGGAGAAGTGAACAAATGGCTGCATGGGGCTGAGCTGCCCACAGGGGTTAAACTGCAACAAGCCATTATTTACACAAATATGTCAACACTATGGTAACAGTAGGCATCACCCCACACCATTGGGCAAAGGTGATCTAAACCTAAACTAAATATCTAATGACCATCTGGTCATTCTCCAAGTGGATCAAGGAGTGTCGAGAAAACCTGATAGGTCTTGAAGCTTTCGTTGTCTATAAAAAGACTGTGACCTTATACTAGGGGTTGCAAGACCATATTTATTGGGTTATGGGGCTACAAATGCTTCTAGAGCTTTGTGAGGTTATTACCAATTTCAAACTTCCTTTTTCTTTGGAGTTGGGATGTTTTATGGGACTATGTTATGGCATTTAGTTCAATTATCAATCTCCTGATTATATCAATTTTGATTTTAGGATATTATAAAATAATTTTCTCTGATTTTTCTTCCAGTTTCTAGAACCTTCATACATAATTGACCATAGTCCCTGGGCAGCTAATGCAGTTCCCTATAAAACTCACATTTAATTTTTGTTTCTACTTGGATTTAATAGTAAACCCATTAACAGTTCTAAGGCTCTTACATATTATGCTGATCACTGCCAATTGTAGTCCTAGGGACATATTTACATAGCAGGTGGAGAGATGCCTGGGTTTATTTTGTGTACTATGGCCAAAAGCAAATTCAGACTGACTCCTTAGGCTGTAAAAGCAATGCAAAGGTCTCACATCCTCTTTGGACATGATTACACCGTTAAAATGTTTAAAGACCTCTCAGATGAAAGAGAAATTTGAAATAGACCCAAGAGATGCGTGGAATCAGAATAAGCCTAGTACAATATGTAACTATAAAATGCATTGAGAAAATAGAAAGTATCATTGGAGTTTAGGAAACACTTCTGAAATAAGTTCCTGAAGAAATATGAAAGTAAGTATATATTTCTGAGAAGTCTGTAAAACAGTAAAAGATTAAAAAAAAAAAAAAAANCAGAAAACTTTACTGGAAGCATATCCTTCTATGAAAATATAAATAATGCAGGTCTTTTTATTACCCACTATAGTTTGGCACATCAGAAATACCAGATTGTCTTATTAGGCATTTACTAATGCATCAAATTACACAATTTTATCCTTTCAATACATGAAAAATGTGATAGGAAGAGGACAAAGGAGCTATTAAAATAGCTAATATTGCTAAAAGGAACTGAAACATATTCATATAAGCAACGATGATAAAATACTATACTGCCCTTCAAAGAAAAAAGTGCACAGTAACATGCAACTTTTGACCACTATGTCATCTTGAATCCATTGGTTGTAAATGCAGTATTTAGTGGAACCTGTTCATGTTAAATGTGATTTCTGATTAATTTTGTTCATGTTACCATTAGCATGTAATGGATCAACAATCCATTAATGGCAGGCATTACACACCTGTGGCTATACTAGACTAATCAAAATTAATTAATTTTGGAAAACATTTCGTAGCTGAATATGATGAAAAACAATAGGAAACTTAACACTGTCAAACTTCAAGGACAATACAGATGCCCCAAAAGAAAAAGGGAAAAAAAAACATGGTAGAATCTGTTGTTAAAGATTTGCTGTCTGTGCTCAAGAGAACCTCTTCAGTTCCAGGTTTGAATAATCCAAATTGGGCTGGTCACAGTTCTAAGCAAAGAGAGCCAAATAGGTAAGCAGAGGAGAATAGGTTTTAGAGGTCCTAAAAGATCTAATAAAACTCTGAACAGTTCTTAGATCAATAATTATGCTCCAGAGGTATATTAGGATTTTTTTTTTCTTTTTCTTTTTTTATTTGGATCTATAAATCTCATTTTTTTTCTATGAATAAAGAGTTTTACTTTATAAATTCACTTTCCTGTATGTAGACATTCCTTAACACACTTGCTATGAGAAACTTGAAGCTTTGGTAGCCAAAAAAGGTGAAATAATGGCAACACAAGTTCTGCAGCTCTCAGTGGCACTTTTGAAAGCATATTTCATGTTTACATGCTGTTGGACCTCAGGATATTATTTCATGAAAGGAGTGGTATACAAGGAGTGTGATTTATTTTGCAAAATTTCAGAGGTCCAAAACATAGGTATGGAATCTCAAGCTAATTACTTCCACCTCCTACTCTATCCAATTGACCAAAGTAGACACCTCTAGAGAGTGATTCATCAAAATTAGACAAATATCTCAGAACTGAAAGGGATCACATTTGTAGGTGTTTCTTTCTCTCTATTTAATAAAAAAAAAAAGAGAATCCAGGGATTTTTAGTTGCTTAAAAATAGAGAAGTAAATTAATTCTACCAAAAGACCTCTTTCTGAAGGGCCAAATTCTATATCTGGTTGTCGTGCATTTCAGATTCAGTCACACACCTTCAATGTTTATCTTCAAACACAAGACGTTTTCCTGAGTCACTGCTAATGACTTGTTTGTTTCCGGTTCCACACAGAAACACAAAAGCATTTTTCTGCTAGCCTTTAGCTATACCAAAACTTAACATTGCTGAAGCCCTTTGTATGTCCTGGAAGATGAGGGGACTCTCTGGCCACAGCCATACAACTGAATTAACTTATCATCTGAAGAAGGGTGGCCTACTGAAATGAACCCAGTCACAGTCACTCCCAGGCCATAACTGCCAACACTCACAGGCCAACAATGTGATGGAGCACATTGTCCCATCAACCATCCCAGGAAGCTTTTTTACAAATCAGCAGGAGGACTCTTTTTGGTGTTGTCTTTTCCTTGGACCTCAGGTATTATAGTCTTGTCTCTGGTCCTGTCTCAGGCATCAGCTCCTTTCTGCACATCTGTGGAGTCCTTGGATGGACCCCGAATATGGTTCATCCATTGCTGTGTCTTTGACTGTTAATGGATTCCATTACCACCACAGGGTTCAGACTGTGCCTTTTGGTCAGGGCACCACCTATGCTGGGGTCACCCTTGATTTATGGCTTGTCCCCATGCATGAAGCAGCCTTGTTCTTGCTGCTGGCTGACGTCTGATGTCTGTATCAACTTGACTACTGTGAAAACAGATTAAATAGATGAACTGGGAATGATACTGAAGTGATGAACTGGTGTTTTTAAGGAACAAGCCTTGTCAGAAGTAGAATCTAGGCTTTATTACTTCTCTCTAGGGTAGTAATTCTCATGTGTGCCTACAGTGATAATTTTCATGTTCTCTTTGCCCACATGACAAAAGTAGATGACTCAGTGTTTCATTGATTTGATGAGTATGTAAACTGGTTAAGTTATGGGAATATTGACCTGTTTTCCTTTTGCTTCTAGTGAATTCTTTGATAGATAATTGGGCTGCTTTAGAGAGAACATAAACTACTGAGGAACCTCTATATCCATGAAGCTTGCTTATCTTTTCTGTTAAAGCTGGTTCACAAGTAAAAATTAGTCTAGTTTGGCATTCCCATATATTTCTTTTGATCAAAGGAAGATGCACTGTTTTAAGTCAGAAGAGTGTTTCTGCCAGCAGTGTCTCAAAAATAAAGATCACCCTACATTCAAAGTTCCATGGATAATATTGATGCTTGCAAGGGAGGCAGTCTTGAGTGTTAAGTCTACATTCATCTCTTATGGTGAACAGCTTTCTTTTATTACAGCAAGATGTCATCTTGTTTCAGCAAGAAACTTCATGATCTCTTCAAAGAGGTGTTTCTTCAGCCCAAAGACTGGAAACAAAACTGTTAGATGTAAATTAAAAGGAAAAAAGAAAAAAAGAAAAAAAGAAAAGATAAGCCCTCTGTCATAATGAAACTTTAACCATATGAGGTTTTCTTCCTTTGGCACTGTCACTGCCAGTAGACAGAACATTTCTAAAGATCAAGTTAATCAGAACAGAGAGAGTTTGTGAATGCCTTTAACCCTAATCCATCAATTTGACAGCATTTAGCATGTCTGTCAATCACATTTATTCTGCAAAAGTCAGAATATAATGTTCAAGGAAATAAAAAGTAGTATAAAAATCAACTTGACAATTAAAGCATTTGGGAAGCTTTGGCTCACCTGAACGATTTTTATATGTATATACATATGTACAGATTTATAAAAGTCTATGCATTGATTAACGGAGAAATTATTGAATGTTATTTTTTTTTCATTTTGTGATAGATCCTTTTGTGTTATCTAAGGATTTTAAAGGTGAACTTTCTAAAGAACAATCATACTTACCTATCTGAATTATACGACTTGATTTCCAATACTGACCAGTGCTTTCATATGTAAATATCGCCAAAACACAAACTAACAACTTCTCTTTTGCAAAAGTCTGCAAATACCAGAGTTTGTGCTAAAATGTAAGATGAAAACATACAGGTTCCATCACTGATAGCTCACCATGTGTGAGCATCTCAGTTTAAAAGAGGAAGACATACAGAAAGTTTACTTTCCACAAGGCTGCTTTGGCTTCCAATGCACACACTTTAATCTGTTCTACACAAACAATACTGTTTCATTTTTAGGGGATACAGAAAACCCTTATGTCTGTAGGTTTTGAAAATGGGCTTACTGTTCGGTAGTTGGAGGAGTTGTACAATATGCCCAAACAATGAAGGTTGCATTTAAATTAAGAGTTTATTTACGATTGGTAAATTTCTCTTGCAGGACTTCTTTTACTAGTGTTCTAGTATTTTTAAAGTTGGTTTGATATATAAGTCTCATGCCATGAGTTATTGTTCTAATTTTGGCTCTGCCATTATTCAAATCAGAAGAAATAAAGGAAAAATCAGAAAACAATTTTGTGTTATCTTGAGGTAGGATTTTGTGAAAGCATCCTTATTGTGAATGTGAGATAGAAAAGTGTGCAAGATTCTACAGAGACAGTATAAAACATTTGAAAAACTCTTATCTAAAAACTGTCTCTGTTTTATGAAAGATTCCTTACCTAAATGAAATATTGTCACTACATGATTTGATGTGTTCCAGTTTCTGAGAAAAATGAGGGCTTTTTGTTTTCTGTTGTATTTGGATGCAAAAAAGTAACATAGTCTTGAAACCAATAGCAAATTATTTTTGCACTCATACTTGAAAGACATGCTGATATTGTGAATATAATATTATTAAGATTCATTATGAAATTACCATGACAATTAAAGTCAGCTGTGAAACACCAGTTCAGGAGTAACTCTCTCATTTTAAAATAATATCATTAGTCCTTGTCATGCAGAGAAATGTAATTAATGTAAATTTAATTTGCATATTCCCTGCTTAATTTCTTTTCTTTCTTTAATCTTGTAATCACCGCAAGTAGTTTTTCAAAAAGGTGACCTTACTAAGTGATTAACATTTTTCTTAAACTCAAACTAACAATTGCTAGTTTATTATTATTAGTGTTACTGTAATCAAACAAAAAGAGAAGCTCAAAAGAGCAGAGAACCTTAAGATAATGGTAAAAGGTGCATTATTTCATTTAGAAGAGTTGAGATAATAATAAACACATCAGAATATATATATGTGCAAATACAGCCACACAGTTCGCACCTACTGTGAATCTCCTCAAATAGTTCTCATTGACCAGCAATTACTATCATGCTGCCTTAGATATTTTTTCTAAGCAGGCATAAAACTTTCAGTCTGGGATTAATTATTTGTAATAGACATATGGGCTAATTTATCTTTCTTCTTCTGTATGAATTATTCACAATCATGTTTTTCAAATATAGTAATTATTCAAAGACTGTTTTCCGCAGGCACTGGTGAATTGCACGTTCACAAAATATTTATTGTGAGTGTATTTTAAAGGTAAAATCTCAGTTCTGTTCTAATTTCCATGGGTACAAATCCACAGAAATAAATCTCCCTACATCAGTGAATAGAAGACCAAAGCAACTGAAGCAATTGGGACACACTAGGAGTTCTCTGAAATACAAAGAGTTTCCAGGGCCAGAGAAACCCAGACTCGAAAGTATAAATATTTAAAGTTGCTGAATTCATTATTCATTTTATTTGAATATTCTGTGATTGCTATAGAAAATTATTCTCATTGGCACATCTTCCTTCCAACAACTCATTCACTAGAATATTCACAAAAAGGAGAACATAAAGCAGTGAGTACAAGTGAAAGGATTCATCGAAAAGTGAATATTCACAGGGAATTATTTGCCCAGCTGGCAGAAATAACTGTGGCAGCTAGAAGTAATTATTGGATATCTGAACTACATAGTTTTAGCCAAGACCCAAAAGCTTTTCTGTGCAAAAGGGAATCATGGAGCTTGGAATATTTTAAATGAGCTTTTGATATTTCTTCAGTCATAGTTCCATGTGACATGTGGGTCCGTTGCTAAACTACAAGAAAAATTCACTGTTTGGATCTGATTCTGTTCTGAGATACACAAACATTTAATTCATCAATGTAGCACGGTATAATCACAAGTAGCTACTAATGTTGACATCACTACCAGGTATTGTATTTCAATAAGAATTGAGTTCTTATCAATACGCTTGAGAGGTTTGAAACCAAATGCTGCAGTCATGAATTTATACCTTGGTCATAATTTTTTAAATTTCTGATGTGATACATGATGTCAATAATTTGCTAATAAGAAGTTAGGTTTAACTAACCTATGCAAGTTAGGTTTAACTAACTAAGCAAGCTTCATCATATTCATAGTGCAAGTCAGGTGTTATTTTTGACTTTCTAAAGTGTCATAAATATTTTCTTGTTCAGTTCCTTTTTTTTTCCCCAAAAGATCTAGAGTGTTTCTTGTAATCTTTCCTGCTGTGGATTTGGAGTTTAACGTTCTAAAGTTATATGATACTCCTATAGCATTCCTCCCAAATTGCATGACTATTCTAAGGTTGTTTTAACTTGTTCAGGTAGATTTCAATAATAAGACAATTATTCAGTAGCATCCTGTTTTCTGCAACAGCATCAGATTATTTCATAACGAAATTAGTTGGAGCGTTAACCAAAAAAAAAAAAAAGTGAGAAAAAGTTTTTGAATGGGTTGGCTCAAATTACTTTAATGGAAAAGTAAAAAGCAACTGTTTCCATGTTTTAGAATGAGACTTTTGAATCATGATATTATATCCAGCACATTAAATTAAGAAATGTAAGGTTTTCTTTTGTCTCATGTTCCTATCTTTCAAAATGTCATTCTGTAATCATGTCAACATTGTTTTACCATTTTACAGAACATGTCTATCTACACGAAAATTGGTTCTTATCAGCCAGTACTGCAGGTAGGTCATGCTTAAAAAAACAACAAAAACAAAATAATTGGAGTAATATGACTTGTTTAAATTGATACTCAGTTGAAGAAGACTCTACCACAGTTCCTGGTGGTTTAGTGTAACAGATGTTACTAAATTGCCTCCGACTCAAACAGGTAAAAGACTTACCCACTGAATTGTCCAGTACCTAGACACTTCTGCTACCACCTTCAGTGGTGGTAGCAGACACATTCTCTGAGTTTTTAAATCGGGATTTGATATCTTCTAGAAGACGGTCTTTAAACTAATGAGAGTCGAAAGGGACATTAGGGCATATGACCTGCGTTATTCAAGATATCATAGTCTAGAGAACCAAAACGGTTATATTTAGTCATAGGCTAGATAAGTAAAATATTTCATTCTGAACTTGAAATATGTTAATCTGAAGCTCTTTTAAGATGCTGAGGTATTCCATTTTCAATCCACGAGCAGTTTTTCAGCCTTATAACAAAATACATTGTTTACTAAAAATACTTGATGTAGCTACCAAGGGCTCGTGTATACACATTTTCTTCTCCCTATTTAAATGCAGTCCTTTGCCTTTTGTATCAGATATAGTTGATGGGTACAACGCACCATAAGTAATTTTGCAATAAGGTCTGTAATAAGATCTGGTTCTGTAATATGCTCATGGGCAGTATCTTGATCAGGCGTCTCTCTGGGAAATAAAAAGGAAAGGCAATATTCATGGTTGTTGCCAGTTATGTTTTGTATTTCTAGTCAAAAGTCTAACAGTGAGAAAGAGGTAAGTGAAAGTCAGATAGATGTGGGGAGAAGAGGGTGACCTAACTAAAGAAGGAAAGAAATCAGTTTGAAAAGCTTGAGTAATTCAGACTAGTAAAAGTTTATCAGTTCTTTACCACTATTTTTATTTTGAAATCTTGTCTACAGAGGAATCTTAATTGCCATCCAGATGACTTTGGTTAATTGACTGTTGTTTCCAGTATTTATGTAATGACATCACTGGGTGTCATACATAAAGGCTTCTACAGGCATTTGAGAAACATAGTTTCTGTTAAGTGTATTAGCAGAAAAAGTGAGATGAATTATCTTAACCAAGGTGAGTGCTAGAGAGATGTAAGCTACTGCATGCTCCCTACCTTAATGCTCTGGCTGATGCAAAGCTGCCTATTATGAAAATGAAGTTTCCCTTGAAATTGGAAATGCCATGACATACTCTCTACCAAAATAAATTAGGTACAAGAAGCTATGTGTGATGCTTCTCATGAGGTGGGGGGAAATAAGCTAGACAATTTCTAACTATGAATGCTGTGAAATTTCCAATTTCTTGGTGTGATTCCACACTGTGGAGCTGGGCTTTAAAGTTTTATTTCTATATCATAATCTTATTTTTGTTGTCTACGCTCCATAATTAAATGGCCCACTGGCCAGTTCATTCCTTAAATACAGGACCTGTGACAGAGGTTCACTCACAGCTAAGGAAGAAGTCATAATAACATAAACTGTTATCAACACATCAGGTATTCTACTGTGTTCACCCCAGAATTCACACAGGAATTATTTCTCTCCAGTTTAACCAGCAGCAGGATCAGCCCTCAGGCTCTGTGAAATATCTTTGAGCATTTACTAGACAATCTAACTGTTTATTAGAGGGTTGGCTTCTGCCTCAAAGCAGTTTTTTTTTTTGTAACTGCAAAGTAAGAGAATTTCCCTGATACATATTTTAGTAGTAGTCACAATTAAAGGACAAATTTCTAAACTTATTGAACAAAACTTTTTTTCCTTTGAAAAAGTACTGCCTCTACAGAGGACACACACTGTCAGGTTTTATGTAGAAAACTGTAAAAAATCTACTTTATTTTCAACTAATTCAACATGTTTAATGATTAATAGCTGTGAATAATATAAAATTTTCATTATGTTTCAGTACACAAGCATATTAAGCATTTGAGAAAATGATTCTTTAGTCTTTTAAAAGAAAAGCTCTTTTTCATGTTCACATTTCATTTTCACCTTACACTGTACAAACTGTATTAAGAAGTGTCATTGAAAAAGTATTCTTTCTGCAACGATCAGGTATCTCAGGTACATATTCAGCCATATGTTCACTGATGAAACAGTTAACTAATCACAATTTGAAATGAATATGAGAAGTTCTGGTCTGATAAAAAATGTTTTGGGAGGAAGAAGGGAAGGGAAGGGAAGGGAAGGGAAGGGAAGGGAAGGGAAGGGAAGGGAAGGGAAGGGAAGGGAAGGGAAGGGAGGGGAAGGGCAGGGAGGAGACGGGGAG
>VUYV01000069.1:1773562-1801254 GCA_008711295.1 Anarhynchus alexandrinus
AAGGGAAGGGAAGGGAAGGGAAGGGAAGGGAAGGGAAGGGAAGGGAAGGGAAGGGAAGGTACAGAATATTCAATAATCAAAATAATACAGAACTTTAAAGTCACTAGATTCTCAGAACAACAACAATGCTTCAATATTCCAGACTTTCAGTGAAGTGTTTCATATACAGCTCTCAAATGGAGGCTGTCGGGGTCCTGTCACATTTTAGGATGAGTAGTCTGAGTTGCCAGGCAAGTCAGGAGCCTTTCCTCAGGCTCATATTTACACCAGAAATTGTAAAAGGAACAGTAATAGCAATACAGTACATAAGACCCCAAACCATTCCACTCATACAGAATATATCTATTTATTGCCAAACTAAAAAAAACCCAAACCAACAGTAAAAACCCAATTAGATTTTGCATTCCATTACAGATGGAATGAGTAGGTTCTTGCCCATTACTTCATTGTCCAGGTTTCCTGCTGCAAGGCCAGGGGACTTCTGTAGCTTACAAAAGATTCTAGTTCCCACTTTGCCTACCCTCCACCTCTGTTTTATGTATCCATACTATGCCACCATTTACATGGAACTGACCGTGTTTAAATGTCCTGTCACACATTAACCTGAATAAATCCAGTACCTGTTTACTTTTTAACTTGTTACCCAAGGAATTTTGCATCTGCCATGCCTTTGCCTCATTTTTCATAGTATCAGTTATGTCTTTCTCTTATGCTGTCTCGCACCAATTGGGGTACAGTATCACATCCATGATGATCAAGCATCTGAGTTTGATCTGAACAATACATCTCTTTGTATTGCTATTGCAGAGTAAGAAAGAAATAAAGAAGGTGCAATCCATGTCCTATTCATTTAAGTAAAATACATGCATAACCAACATTATTTCCCCCATAGTCTGGCTGAAAGAAATTACTGTTTCCTTACAGATGTAGAAAGCAGCTTTATAGATACATGTCAAATCTCATATTCAATTTCAAATGTTAGCAGATAGAAGTTTGAAGCTGAAGATTCCTGACTGAAAATTCAGGGATTCCTTTATCACTAGTTATAGGGGGATTCATATTATTCCTTTTGTTCCTCTCTTGGAACAAGGTCTGTTGATGTAGATACAGGTAAACTCTTTTTTCTCCTACATATTATGCATGCAGTGATTTGTCACTCCTGATTGGTTCATTTTGTGGAAATTTTAGCAGATTAAATATAAAAAAAAAAATTCCAAGAAACTCAGACTTGATGGAGAAGAGCATTGTATAAAAAGCTAGAGGGAGCTGAGTCTACAAAATGTATATTAAGATATCATTTATCACTTCCCCTGTTCTTCATTTTACATTATATCTGCTATGCTGCAACTATATTACTATTCCAGGCTGTGGCTATGTTCCTGCATTCTTAATGGTATATCAACATTTGTTTGCATTTTCAGGTAGTTATTTTTGGGTGATTAATTTGGGTGTCAAAAACCAAACTGCTGTCTTCCAGATACTATTCTGATCAGATTAACTGTGTCATTATCCACAGGTATGAGGTATTTCAATTCTAGCCCATTGCTCAGTCTAGATAATTAAGTTGTCACTCCTTTAAGCAATTTATTACAATATAGTATGCAATTGTTTTATTATACATGAAAGCCTGTAAAGGGCAGGTTCCCATCAGTGGTTTGCAACTTGATTATGTGCATGAGTGTCCAAAAAACCAAAATAAAATGCATGTCACTAGGAAAAAGGAATGAAAAGAAAAAGTTACAAAACAATGATTTATAGTATTTCCAGTTATTCTTTTGATGTTTTCTCAGAATTGCAAAGTCTTCAGCTAATCCAATTTACAGAGATTTGTTAATTTACCTCTGAGCAGGTAATTCTACATGAGAATTGCAATAAGTTAATAAGTTAACATGTACTGATTAAATAAACAATGAATGATAGAATATTCAAAACCACATCTATTTGTATTAAGATCTCCTTCCTTCAGCTAATCATTCATAAGAGAAGAAAGAGACAAAAGGGAAAAGGTTTTCATGGCGGAAACCATTGTCTGAACATGCTGAATTCAAGAATTTAAAATTGTCTTTTTCAGTAAGAATGTGGGAAAAAAACACTTTGGATCCTATCACTGGTCCAAACACACATTCAGTTGCATTTGAATGTCATTTCACTCAGCTTCTTTGGCCAGTGGTATTCCAGTACAATCTGGACATTTTTCTAGCTGACTTTCTGGAAGATCATTTCATAGCTGCCAATTTCAGAGTTTTATTTTTCCTTAGAGCAGATGCATGTTGTCATTGCCACAGTCAAAATGTTAGCCACTTCAGTTGTAACCTCTTTACTTTCTAAAGCTATGTTAAAGTGGTTTTTGGTTCTTTGGGTGAGCAGGTGCATGGGTTCTTTTGTTCAACACTGCAAGTCATTTTTTTATTACAAGAAACATTAAAGAATGTTTTATTGTGCCTAGGAATTCAAAGAAAATCACAGTTTAATGGATTACTTCAAATCCTATCACAAAAACATATTTGTGTATGTTAGGCTGTTTCCTATGTTTTCTGTCATTATCACCCACATAAAGGGTGACATTCATTTATATCACTTCAGAGGTTAATCGCTATCCTACCTAATGGTCTCCAACACCTGCACAACTTTTCAATAGGAGAGAACATCAAGGATGAAATACTTGAAATGTGCACTACTTTAGTGACCTAAGTACTCCACTACCTCTACCAGGAATAGATTCGCATGTTTTGAATAAATATTTGGTACAAAAATATAAATCTGTGCACCTATGCCACTCTGTATGCGTATGATACAGATAAACACACACCATATTTGTCATAGCACCCACCTAGAACTGTGACTTTCGGATGACCTCCAGAGTCTCAAAAGGCTTTTAAATCAGTAAGGAGTCATATAAAAGTGGAGAAAAGTAGTGAATGCACTAGAAAAGAGTGCAGTCTGAAAAGACAAAATCAAAAGAGGCCAGGAATGAAAACAAGTTAAAACTACCATGGGACCAAACAAAGCAACACAGTTAGTTCCACATCCACATTAGAACTAAGAGGAAGACTAAGACACCTTAGGGTTATTATTTGTTCAAGGGAAAAGTAAACATAATAGACGGTTCAGGGAAAGCTGCGGGGAAAGCTGAAGTAGTCAATGCCGCCTCACTTGTAACCAGACTCCCAGGAAAATTAATTTTAACATGGAGACAGGCATAGGGAGAATGTGTAAAAAATAGCTTTAAAAGTGTACATAGATCAGACACATTCAAATCTACAGGCTCAGGTAAAATTATCCCCTAAGTACTTAAGGAACTAGCTAATACAATCTTGTAATCATTAGTCATTCTGTTTGAGAAACTACTGAGCATGGGGAAAGTCCCAGGGTATTGAATAAGGCCAAATGTAGTATTTATTCTTAAAACGGGGGTGAAAGAAGAACCAGGAAATTATAGATATCAGTCTGATTTCAGTACATGAAAAGAGTCTGTTTTTTTTTAAAAAACAAAATATTTTGTAAGCTCCTAGGAGATAATAAGATCTGAAACAAACAGCCAGCATAGTTATGTCAATAACTATATAATTTTCTTCTTTATCAGAATGACTGCTCTTGTGGAAAATGGGAAATAGTACATGATTTATTGTTTGACTTTTTACATATAGATCATATAGGATATTCTCATAAGAAAATGAGGAAAACACAGTTTAAATGAAAAGAAACTATTTCTGAAAAAAAGCAGGGCTTTTTCTCAATCTTTACTAACAGCAAGTTAATCCAAAAGGAATCTTATATGGGGCTGTTTCAGCATGGGTTTATTCCATACTTACACTAACTTAGATAAGGGAATAAAGAGTATGTACATGAAAATTGTTAGTCACCCCAAAACAGGAGAAATTGAAAATATCCTTGGGGTGAGGAAATTCAGTCAAGAAAAGTGTAAAGTATCATTTGCAGGAAGAAAAAAATCAAAGTCATCAATGCAGCATAGAGACAAACCAGCTACCGTCAGCCGTATGGCAGGAAAAGGTTATGTAGGACAAAGCTAATAGGAGTTAAGGCTATCATACAGTTTTGGAATTATTCTGTGAGAAGTATTCTGTATAAAACTCAAGAAATTATTCATCTCAGTGCTGGGAAAGCTTCATCTACAGTAATATAACTAATTTTGGGAATGACACTGATGCGACAGACTGAAGACAGTATAAAGCAGAGATAGAAATTTAGAAGATATGGTTGGTCTAAGATTTGTTTTGCACAGATTTTTAAATTCTAAAACAGGAGGCTGCGTGGAGAACTTGGTAATTGCCTTTTGCTTTGTTGTATGAACAAGATTATGATCAAGGGTTTTCCATGTATACTTGGGCAAGGACAAAAGAATGAACTATTTCATTAACAGTAAAAAGATATTGCTGGATGTCAAAAAAATCTTTGTAATACTGTGACAAGAACTGAAATTGACAAACTAGGGGAAAGTTTGGAAATTTACTTCTCTGGAGATTTTTAGCAGAGGCTTAAGGGATATGTCATCGTTTAACCCCAACCAGCAACTAGGACCATGCAGCAACCGTTTTACTCTCCCGTGGCAGGATGGGGAAGAGAATCGGAAGAGTAAAAGGGAGAAGAAACTCATGGGTTGAGATAAAGCCAGTTTAAGAAGTAAAGTAAAAGCTACACATGCAAGCAAAGCAAAACAAGAAATTCACTCACTGCTCCCCATTGGCAGGCAGGTGTTCAGCCATCTCCAGGAAAGCAGGGCTCCATCACATGTAATGATTATTTGGGAAGACAAATGCCATAACTCAGAATGTCCCCCCTTTCCTTCTTCTTCCACCAGCTTTATATACTGAGCACGATGTCATGTGGTATGCAAAATCCCTTTGGCCAGTTAGGGTCAGCTCTCCCAGCTGTGTCCCCTCCCGACTTCTTGTGCCCTCCCAGCCTATGTGTTGGTGGGGCAGTGTGAGGAGCAGAAAAGGCCTTGACTGTTTAGCAACAACCAAAACCAGTAGTGCACTATCAACAGCATTCCCATCCCAAATCCAAAACACAGCACTACACCAGCTGCTAGCAAGAAAGTCAACTTCATCCCAGCTGAAACCATGACAAGATATAAGAGCATAAGCATGGCCGAAACAGGTTACTCAACAGCTACAGCTATCCAGGACTTCAGGGGATACAGCACGATCAGTTAGAAGGTTTTCCTGGGGTGAGTGGGGCCCTGTTTTCCTACTGTCCCAGAGGCGTGGGGGAAAGTGAGCGTGTGACAGTGGGTATAAGTGTCTTCCCTAGAATACACACTGAGCCTCCAGTAATTTTTGACTCAGGAAATCATAAACCAGGACAATTTTGCTTGTGTTTAATAGTCTTAGATAGATTTTTGTTCTCTGAATTTTTCTTTTGAACCCATTTAAATGTTTTACTTTGTACAACATCCGGTACAAACACTTTTCACAGCTTTATGTGAACTATCTCCTAATGATCATTTTAAGCCTTCCACCCAGCACTTCCATCTAATGCCTGTAGGTTATTCTCCTGAAAAAGGCAGTGAACTATGTTTCCCTATTCACCATCCCAGTGCCAGTCTCAGTCCTCTCTTAACATCTTCTCTTAGTCATTTCTTTAGCCTGAAAAGGCCAATTACGTTGAATAAATGTTTGCTAGGGGTAGCCTAAGTTGCAGTGAAACATCTCATAAGGCAGAGGGTTAGTGTAGATGGATGAGCTGCTTGAAACCCCTTTAAATATCATGAAACCGAGTGATGACCTGTATAATTATTGTTGAAATTTCATGCATGTTCTCCTTTCTGCAATCCAAACAATCTCTTAACTGGGATGTAAATAATCTGCTTACCAGAATGTGATTAATAAAACTAGAGTGTTACAGAGCAGAAAAATGGTGTAAATGGCCCACAAATGCCTATATTTTAATCAAAGGCATAAAGATTAAATTTTTTTGGACAGTCATCCAGTTTTCCATTCTGCAGAAAATAACCTCAGTTTGAAATATGATTTTATAGTAAGTTGGTAAAAAAATCACATATCATTTCAACAAGAGTTTTGATTTTTTTTGACAGATATTAGCTATTCCTTTCTAGTTTTTCCATCAAATATTTTTTTAGAATTTTTTTTTTGCCTAAAAAACACTGAACTTCATACAAAGCTTCTGAGTTATTACCAAATTTCAAGGAGTCCTGTAAATTGCCACCTAGAAGCTGAATGGAAGCAAAGGGTTGCTTTTGCAGATAAAAATAACTTGTTCAGCCTGTATTTCCTGCATGTGGGTTTGCAATAGCAATTGTTATGCATCTGAAGTTGCGTATTCTTAACTGTTTAATAAGATATATGACACTAGAACCCTCTTTTTATCCTTTTTCCATGTTCTTTTAGTGCTAAACTGCAGGTTTTACACACAATACATGTAATGAATTCTGACATGTCATTATAGTAACCTTTATTCAATTATATTAATGGCTTTTGAACAGATTATTGGCAATAGTAGAATGATCATACTAGTTTTTTTTTCTTAGGAAGTGCAGAAAAAAAATGAAACTCTAAAGTACGAGGCTGAGCAAGAAACCCCCTCTATTGATAGTTTATCTAGGAAAGAATTGGTCTTAGCTGATATAATGTAGATTTGACAATTAACATTGAGAGTGTCCAATTGGTCTTAAAAAAACCCAATACATAACAGGTTTTTCTCTTGGAGAAAATAATGTAAATCATGGATCAGCCCCAGAAAGTCTTTCCTATGACCTGTGAATCTTGTGATTCCAGAAAAAGTAATGACATCTTATTAGAAGCCTTTGGTTGACAGACATGGAGAGAGGTACAGAAGCAAAGCCTGTAAGTGCTACATACCCAAAACTGTGCTATAGTGATTTTCATATGAGCTTTGAAGCCGTATGAGTATCTATGGGCAAAGCTGTACTTAAAGAGAATGCTAAAAGCTAAGGTTTTTTTTTTATCATAACATCAGACATCAGTGAGGTTAAGGCAACGTTGCAGATCAGGTTGTTCATGCTTTCATACAAAAAAACAGAAAAAATGAAAGAAATGTTCCTCAATAAACAGATTTTAAAATAGTCGCTACCTTCTTAAAAAGCAAAATTTAATTTCTGTAAAAACAGACAATTTTTATACAGTCTTTAAAAATTTCACAGGTCCTTTATGTCCCTAGAGATAAAATATCACAACTTGTTTCATTATCTCTTCAGCAGGTCTGGAATATTGCTGCAATGATTTCGGTGCATCATTCATTTGTTAAATTTACTGCATGTTTTATTGTGCATTTATGAGAGAAATCATAAGGCTTACACACAGGGATTAGACTTTGTTGCTGATAGTCTGAATTAGTTTTTACTAGGTCTATCCTTTTATACTTTTCCTTTAGTAGCATCTTGATAGTCTTCTAAGAAACAAACTATTTAAAAAAATACTTTAAAAGTGTTCATGACTAAGCACCTCATAGTCATTAGATTTTTAGTAACACACCTATTTGCTAGCATATCAAATCATAATAAAAGTTAATTTACACGAATCTGCAATAAGAATTATTTTTAAAACCATGTTAGGAAAATGTGTGCAATAATTTTAATTCCTTCCATTGCATTCATTATTTAAATTACACATATAAATGTTTGTTTTTATTGGAAAACTGTATTCCTGCAAACAGAGAATCAATTTTAAACACTTTTTCACTCTAGCCATTTCTCTTTTAAGAAATTCAGCCGCTTTGCCATTTATATTTTCATTTAAGCAATTCTATTCTCATTTATTTTGTGTGAAACCTCAGCTTTGAAACAATGTAAATGAGATCAGAATGTGACCCAGTGAAAATGGTTTGCCATCAAAGAATTCGCACTTCAAGCTGTGTTATGTAGCTTTCCAAAAGTGACATCTGGCCTCTTGGCAGGTTCCTCAGGCAGCTGTGCTGGTGGCTCAGAAATCGCTGATGGGTCTGCCATATGCAGTACCTGCAGTTTGGCTGCTTCAGGCTTGCTCCAATTCATTGCCCTACTGAATAAAATTTGCTTTGAATTATCTTCTATCTGAAAGTATTGGCATACTGTNATGTGGTGCTACATTAGCTTAGCTAGAGAAAACAACTCTGTGATCTAAGAATACCCCCACACTGCCAGATGCTATTAAACGGGTCTCCAAAACCTGACCAACAGGTCTGCACAACTCACCTAGTGCTCTTGACTATCCAGATTAATGTGTTGTTCTGTACAGCCTATATAGTTCTGGAGTGGCCTGGAATCAGCTAATTTTGTTTCCTATGATAGAATTTGGTGTATCTATTCATCATTTCATGAAACCTTGAAAGTGATGAAATGTCAATAATGCTGACAGTATTTATAAACATGGGTTGCATTCAGGGAATATTTGACTGTTTGGTATGTTAATAAGATGAAAAAAGGGACAAAAGTTCCAAAGACTGACAGGTATGAGACCACACAAAGAGCTTTGTGTTCCTTGACAGGATGCTTTAATCAAACTCTTTTTCTTCTTTGTCTGCACATTTGTACACAGAAACATTATTTAACAGTTGTATTGCCTTAGCACCTAGAGACCCATACTTATAATAAGGCATCAGTTGTGCTAAACTCTGTACACTCGTAGAAATGAATAATAACAGCAGTGCCTGGCAACAATTTGCAGTATGTTAAGATCCTCTCCCCTCCTGCTCCACTTTAAGAAGTAGATACCATGCCCAGATTAGCACAGCAGAGGCACAGGAAGCAATACGCAACTGCTTTGCAACTGTTCTCAAAGTCAATAGTATAAACTCTGAAATAATCTTTCTAATCATTAAGTTCTTGAAACATTTTACTCGCTATTACAAATCTAGCAGTAAACGTATTAAACACAAAACCACAGAGAGAGATTGTTTTCAAAATGATTTTGAAGTCAGCATGTACTCAGATACACACTTTTTATAAATATCCATAAAGCAGAGTAGCTAAGCACACGTGAGCCAGGAAACAACAAAATTTAGATCGTATATAAATTATAAGCTCTGCCACTCTGAATAAGGATGACAGTACAGGCTATTACAAGTAAGCCATGCAACACAATGCTTTCTGTGCATCAGTGTGATGGATGGAGTGTAGTGCTTTGACCCTGGCTAGCAGCTAAGCCCCCACTCAGGCACTCACTCACTCTCCCCTAGTGGGATGGGGGGAGACCTGGAAGGACAAAACCAAGAAAAACTCATGGGTTGAGATAAAGATAGTTTAATAAGTAAAGGGGAAAAAAAAAGAAAAGAGATACAAAGACAATCACTCAACACCTCCCACCAGCAGACTGATGGCCACCCAATCTCTGAGTAATGGCTACCTTGGAGAAGTTAGCACAAATTTACAATGGTCAAGTCATGCCTGACCAACCTGATTACCTTAATTGGATATGAGGATTGGGAAAGACAGAGGATGTTTGACTCCTGATTTTAGCAATGATTTTGAGATGATCTACTTGTATTCTTGCATTCAAGTTGGAGTGTTACAGTATAGATGGGTGTACAAGTAGGTGGCTGAAAAACTGGTTTGGTGATTGAGCTCAGAAGTTACTGATTAATGAAATCTACTGTACCCAGAAACAAGCAGTGTACTGCAAGAGTCTATCCTGGGATCTGTCCTGTTTAATATCTTTGTCAATGATCTGGAGGAGGTAAGAGAGTGCACACTCATCAGGTCTGCAGATGACAACAAATTGTAGAGTGCAGTTAATATGCTTGAGGGCAGGATTGATAATCCGTGCTGAAACAGGACACCTTCCCAGCAGGGCTGCCCCAGGTTATTGCTTGGGGTCCAGCCCCTATCCCTGAGCTAGTGCGGGGACACGCTCAGCTCTTCCAACACCCAAACCCAGCCAGCTGTTCATCCCCAGCAATGATAAATGCACGTGCAGCCATGCAGCCCCCACCCCAGGCACCAAATGTGGTGATGGGAAGGATGTTGGGCACAGGGAAGCAGTGCAGTAAGTCCTTCAGATCAAGCCACATACCAGGGCAAGTAAGGACTGACTGATGCCAAAATACAGCTGTGCTCCTGGAAAGTCCCTGCATCTGCAGGGTAAAATTTAATACAAGTTTTGGGTTGGGTTGGTTGGGTCTTTTTCTGTGAAGGTGGTGAAACCTGACTGCATTGAGAGCTGTAAATGACCTTCACAATCGCATCTTCTACCTGAAAGGAGGTTGTAGCGGGGTGGGGGTCAGTGTCTTCTCCCAGGTAACAGGTGACAGGACAAGAGGAAGCGTCCTCAAGTGGGCACCAGTGGCAGTGTTAGGTTAACAGTTGGTCTTGATGATCTTAAAGGCCTTTTTCAACCTAAGCGATTCTATGATTCTATAAATTATCCAACAGAGACCCATTTTGAAAATCAGCAAAGGCAAATTCAAACTCCTACCTCCAATATGGACTAATCCCCCACAACAGTACAGGATGAGGACTGACTGACTGACTGACTGAGGAGCAGCTCTGCTGAAAAGGACCTGGGATCCTGTTGGGGAGTGAACTGAACGTGAGCCAGAGGTTTGCACTGGTAGTGGAAAAGGCCAACAGCCTCCTGGGCTGTATGAAGGGGAATACAGCCAGTAGACTGGAGGAGATGATTATCCCCTTTTACTCATCACTTGTTACAATGCATCTAGAGTACTATGCCCAGTTTTGTGTCTCCAGTACAAGAAAGATATTGATAACCTGGAGTGAGTTCAGCAGAGGGCCTCCGAGCTCATTGGGGCTGGAGCACCTGACTTTTGAGGAGGTACTGAGGGAGGTGGGCTTCTTCAGCCTGGAAGAGAGGTGGCTTTGGGGGGTGACTTGGCAGATGCCTCCCCAGTACCTATGGGGAGGTTAGCAAGAAGACAGAGGTTTGGTGCATGGAGGGATGATGAGAGGTAAGGGACATATTTTGAAATGAGAGATTCAGACTGGATGTAAAGAGAAACAGTTTGCCATGAGGAGAGTCAGGCAGTGGAACAGGCTGCCTAGAGCGGTTATGCAGTCTCTGTCCTTGGAGATTGCCAAGACCTGACTAGATAAAACTCTGAGCAACCTGGTAACTAACCCTGTTCTGAGCAGGAAGTTGTACTTGAGATCTCCTGAGGCCCTTTAGAGCCTGAATTATCTGGTGAACTTTTTATTCTGTACAGGCTGTCACAACTGAAGGAGCCATTGAAAGCTGCTGTGCAGAAAAGCAAAAGAACCAGCAAGAGCTCAGTGGATTAGAAGGGACATACCTCTCCTTTTAACTTTTCTTACTTACCAAACCTGAGTTTCCTCTTTAAAAACTCTTTTTTTTCCTAGTTTATGTTACAGTAGAATTTACCATTAATGATGGAACACCCTTTTGATGGTTTTGGTGTGATAATTTCAAGAAATCTAGTGGGAGGTGTACCTGCCTATGGCAGGGGAGTTGGAAGTCGATGATCTTCAAGGTCCTTTCCAACCTAAACCATTCTATGATTCTATGATTCTATGAAATCACAGGTATATCCACCTCAAGGAACTGAATGTCAACAGGTTCTACAACATCCTAACAGAGGTATAATGACTAACAATATTTTTCATTCCTGTATATTAATGAGGGTCAGCTACGGGGAGCTTGAGTCCTCCATTCTGCTCCTGCAATTGTGCAAGGCAATTATTACCAAAAAAAAGTTCCTTTACAAAACAGCTATGAGATTGCCTATGCCAAAGAGGGGAGAACACACCATTTTCCTGAAACTGAGAGTGAAAGACAGAAGCTTTCTTGTAATTTCACCGGTTCAATACACACGCCCATTAGCATACTAGTCTTGCCAGGAATGAAACTGTGCATCAGAGCTTGTTATTTTCCTTCACGTACCCAAGTAGACCATTTGTCTTACCTTTCACATTTTGTGTAAGGTCCTCTGAGTATTTAAATTAACTTTTTCTATCTGCAGCGACTTATTATACATTTTCTTTTTACTGATAATGCAGCTTTCTCTTAGTACAATACAGGAGATGACAAGAACCTTAATACATGTATCAGTGGGACTATATAACCTGATTGCTTGTGATTACAGGGAACTGGACCTAATGAATCTGACAGCCCCTAGCAGCATTATGGTCTGTGTTCTTGCTTCCTCACCTCAATGACATACACACTGTGTGCATGCCTAAAACATAATCTTTCTTACTTAAGTCACAGGCAGCCTATAGGACAAAGATTTCTGCTGGATAAGATAATATTTCATTATATTTTATTTTGTATCACTCAGAGTTAAAATACAAATCGTGTTGTTGGTAAAATATATCTGTTTTAAATATGTGTAGGTAAAATGCATGCTGTGGATAAACTTTCATATGACTGCCTTTCCTGTACGCAGTTTGCTCTGATATCATGCAGCAGTATTCAGCATCTGAATATGTTATGCTTTTATCTAATGATCTGGAAAAATGATGACCTAATATATTATTTTGAATTATTTATTAGTAATAACTGTTATGCAAAAAATGTGAATCTAAATATGTATCCTTGTTATTAATACATAACACATGTAAGAGATTTTCCCTTTGTGTTTAATTCACTCTTGTCCCATTTGAGATAATAGGCTTAGGTTTTGCTGGAGTTATCACAGAATCATAGAATAGTTAGAATTGGAAGGGACCTTAAAGATCATCGAGTTCCAACACCCCTGACATGGGCAGGGACACCTCCCACTAGACCAGGTTGCTCAAAGCACCATCCAGCCTGGCCTTGAACACCTCCAGGGATGGGGCATCCACAGCTTCTCTGGGAAACCAGTTCCAGTGTCTCACCACCCTCAGAGTGAAAAATTTCTCCCTAATATCTAATCTAAATCTACACACTTTCAGTTTAAAACTGTTACCCTTCGTCCTATCACTACATTCCCTGATAAAGAGTCCCTCCACATCTTTCCTGCAGGCCCCCTTTAGGTACTGGAAGGTCACTATAAGGTGTCCCTGGAGCCTTCTTTTCTCCAGGCTGAACAACCCCAACTCTCTCAGGCTGTCTTCATAGGAGAGGTGTTCCAGCTCTCTGATCATCTTTGTGGCCCTTCTCTGGACTTGGTCCAACAGGTCCATGCCCTTCTTATGTTGGGGGCCCCAGAGCTGGACACAGTTATCTTACATAACCTCAGTCACATAATTAGGCATCTAGTGTAAGTAGTTAAAAAGGCTCAAACTGCAGTAACAGGAGAGCAGGAGATAGAAAGAAAATTGTTAATTCATGTAATTATTTATCAGTTTATATAACATGTAAGATATATAACCAATAAAAATATACATCATGCTATGTTTTATATATTCTGTATCTTACACTGTATATAATGTGTATATATAGTTGCATATGTATGTCTGGATATGCAGCAATATGGACAGGAAGAGACAGTATGTTGTCTGGAACACCCTCAGGTTAACTCCCTATCTGCAGAGAAGACGGTTTGCCTCCTCAAGGGGACTATCTCACCAGCCATTGTCTCATTGACTATAAAGAAATCCTGTATGCCTAACTTGTACAAGATCAACCTCAACATTATTTTTCTGCTTATTCACATGCAACATTTGTTTTCTAGGAGGTCTGCCTTAAAAGAGTGGAAATTCATACTTCTGATTGAAGTGATCATTTGCTCTGCCCCTAACCTGGTGCCAATGTAGAGGCACAATTGATTGTCTCAGTGTGAAGTATAACATATGATGGATATACAGAACGTTCTTTCTTTAAATGATAAATTTCTAGTTTGCAAGCAACATCTCAGAAGCAAACGTGACAGATGGTAATAAATGTAAGTAGCCACTCTGAACCTGGAGTCTCATTATTTTTAAACTAATCTAGCAATGGCATACTGAGGAACTGTTTTAAGGCAGCTCTTGCAATACAAGAGAAAAACAAGTTCTTAAGACAGAAGAATTCTTTCTTAACTATGAACTTTGCTTTTGTTACTGAGGTTTTTTAGTTTTCTTTCCTATCTGAAGAAGCCAATTCCACACTGAGGAACAACGGTCTGTCAACAGAATTATGGTAACTTGAACTGGTTGATGACCCTTCCAGATGCTAGTAAGCACCTATGTTTCAGGAAGAGTTTTCAATCACAGTAAACACGTCTTTGGCCCAGAATATTGCTGCCAAAATTAAACAGTTCTCATGGACAATTATCAAACATTTTACAAAAAGCACAGTGGATTTTATTATTTTGTTTGGTTCCATGGATCAACTGCAAACCTCTTATGATAACCCTGACTACTCAATAGTCTTTTCTTTCTCTCTATAACTTCCCTGAAGCAAATACTCATATCAAGTTAATATAACTGGTTAATACTGACAGCAAAGAGAAAGCTGCTCTGGGTCATATTTTGTCAACCAAGACCTAACCAACATGTCCTAACCATAGCTATAGCCCCATCAGTAATACATGAAACTTATCTGTGAGATAGTGTTATCGTTAACTGAGCAACCTGAGGATAAAAATGGTATTGAATAATCCTACATTGGATTTTACAGAACAGACCAAAAAGATAACTATGCAAATACTGAAGATGCAAAACGATGGAATAACACTACAGACCCACAACCCTGCTCATGAATACCACCCCTCATTAATTTTTACTTTCTTGTGAGGTTGGTTCAAGTCTCATAATAGACTTTAAGTTCTTACTTGAAAAAAACAGGATAAAGAAAGCTTTACAGAACTCCCAAGAAAGCTGCTCTAGCCTCCTGAGGCAACTTTGCAAAAGAGCTTCCAGTTCAAGAGACTAAATTGGAAAAGAAGGAGAGGGGCCTGGGCCTTAGCCAGTGAGTTGTACCCGCACTGCACTCTTGATATTGCATAGAATTGCAGAATAATATAATGGTTGGGTTGGAAGGGACTTTAAAGGTCATCCAGTCCAACCTCCTGTGAACAGCAAGGACATCTTCAACTAGATCAGGTTGCTCAGAGCCCAGTCTAACCTGACCTTGAATGTTTCCAGGGATGGGGCGTTTACTACCTCTCTGGGCAACCTGTGCCAGTGTTTCACCACCCTCATTGTAAAAAATTTTTTTTGTATATCTAGCCTGAATCTACCCTCTTTTAGTTTAAAACCATTACCCCTTGTCCTATCACTACAGACCCTGGTAAAATGTCCCCATCTTTCTTGTAAGCCCCTTTTAAGTACTGAAAGGCCACAGTAAGTTGCCCCCCGAGCCTTCTGTTCTCCAGGTTGAACAACCCCAGATCTCTCAGACTTTCCTCATAGGAGAGTTGTTCCAGCCCTCTGATCATTCTTGTGGCCCTCCTCTGTACCTGTTCCAACAATTCCATGTCTTTCTTGCACTGAGGACTCCAGAGTTGGACACAGTACTCCAGGTGGGATATCACCAGAGTGGAGTTGATGGGCAGAATTATGTCCCTTGACCTGCTGGCCATACTTTTGATGCAGCCCAGGATACAACTGGCTTTCTGTGTTGCAAGAGCACATTGCCGGCTCCCATCCAGCTTTTCATCCACCACTTCTGCCAAGCCCTTCTCCACATAGCTGCTTTCAATCCACTCATCCCCCAGCCTGTATTGATACCCAGCGTTGCCCCGACTAATGGGCCCACTTCTCAAGCTTGTCTAGGTCCAGGATGGCATCCTGTCCCTCACATGTGTCAACCACACCACTCAGCTTGGTATTACCCTCAAATTTTCTGAGGGTGCACTGAATCCCACTGTGCATGTTGTTGAACTCTACTGGTCCTAATATGGCCCCCTGAGGGACACCACTTGTCACTGATCTCCATCTGAACACCAAGCCATTGACCACTACTCTCTGGATGGGACCATCCAGCCAATTCTTTATCCACCAAACAGTCCATCCATCAAATCCATATCTTTCCAATTTAGAGACAAATAACACCTCTCATTCAGCCTAGAGAGAAACATTTCATACCAGAGCCAGTGTCCTTATCCTTTCCAGAAAAGACTATCAGATATCTTGCTTGTCATCTTAGACAGCTTTGTCTGACCAAGAGCTGCAACTGCCATTCCCATATTAGGCAATCATATGCATAATATATTCTGCCTTTATGAAGTAGTTAAATGGTATGCCATCTCTTTTCAGATCTATCTGGGATGTCTGAAATAGTGATGAGGCTAGTGTTTTCTCTAACCTTACCTTAAAAGAGCTGTTTTTTTCTTCAGTGTACTTGTACAGCTGTTGCCAATGCAATGAAGAAGTTATATTCAAGCTACAGTGTTCTGTGATACCAAAATCCTACTATAATCTAATGGGAATTGGACAAATGAATCATTTACAGTATTTTATGTATGCCATCCATGTATATATTTGCTGCTGCTCTTTGTCCTCAATATCTCCTCATTTGCTACTATTACTTTTATATTCCCCCCCAATATAATCGTACATTGAGATCACATTTTTCCCTGTTAAGAAAACATGTAAAAATTTCAGCTCGTCACTCTGTACTAGCGCATTTAAACCATATGATACTTCTCTGATAAAAACACTACACTGAATCTTCAGCCAGGGTAATTCAGTATAACTCTATAAAATTGAAGGGAGCTACAGCGATTGAGATATTTTCAGAATCTGGACAGATATTCACTTATCTTCAGACTTTTCTCTGAGAACGTGCAATATTGAATGCTGATAAATAATCTCAAAAATATTTCAGTTATAATATATTTGATTTTAAATGTAAAATTATTGTATAAGTTACTGGATATATTAAGGTTTCAGATTCTAGTATAATTCTTTCTCATGAGGCAAGGAAAATTAGAACGAATATTATATTTTCTATTTTAACTTTGGTGTGTATACTTTTTTTACATTTGCACAAACGATTAGAAACATTTTCTAAAAAGGGTTAGTTGTCAGTATAGACTTACATGGATTGTTGTCAACTGCTGTATAGCTGCAAATTCTAAAATACAAGCTTTCTCAAAACTTATTTATTTGTCATTTCCCTTCTCCTTTTCACAAGTCGGAAAGGCAGCATAGCAATATCTCATTCCTTCTTACAGAAAATAAATGTGAGTGAATCAGAAATATTAAGCAAATACTAGAAAGCTTACGATCTACTTATCAGATAACAAACAATGAATGACTAATGTGAATGAACTGGAAAAAAAAGAGACTGGCAATGGCTAGTAGGAATGAGAAATTAAAAAACAACCAACCAAACCAAAAAAATACAAAAAAAAACCAAAGCCTGACTTAATTAATATTAGGAAGTGGTGCAGATGCTGATGCCATCAGGCCTACAAGATGGTGACACCAGTGTGCTCAATCCAGCAGTCCAGGATCCCTCCATCCCGCCACCGCTGTCTTCTTGACTACAGAATTGAGTTAATCTCATGTGGTATAATCAGAACAAAAGGCTGTTTTTTTTCCCCTGGTTTAAGCTTCAGTGATCAAGACAGTTTCTTGACTGCTTTTCACCCTTCCTTTCTTCGCCCTGTGGATCTCCATTTTTACATCTGTTGTAAAATTTTATATTTCTGTTCCAGTTACCCTCTGTAATGTGAGATGATGTCACTGATAATGTTATCTAGGTTGAGTTGGTCTTGCAAGATTTTATTCTTCAAAAAGCACCCATTATTCCCCTCCAATCATCCATGAAGTTCAGCGATTTATCATGTAACTCCCTCTTAATCACCCCAATAGTTTTTCACAGCCTTTTCAGTTAGCTTAACCTCAGGCCAGATCCTAGTCATTGGCTTGGACACTTTCTTGCAGCCCTGACAGTACCAGGAGAACAGAAAATATCTTTCAATACAGCTTGAGGATGTTTAAATTCAGCTGTGACACTGCAGTTTACTTCAACAAGTTATGGTGTTTCTTCCACGCAGAGCGCCATTCTGGAAAAAACTAACAGTGGGTGGATAACAGTTATCAAGCCCGGACGTGGAAGAGAAGTAGTATGAATAGTACTCAGATAGAGTCTGATATTATATTTCATGTCACACCCAGAGCTGAAGAGACATTGATTCTTCAGATATGGCCTTGCCTTTCCTAGGACTACCTTAAATCAGAAAAGGAGACTATATGATCCAGAAACTGTAAACTATGAATCTTGGAGAGTACGGATGTGGGAAGCCTGTTTTCCTAAATAGCTCCCATTCTTATTGCTAACACACCTGTTATCCAAAGTAAATCTTAGTCAGGATGTGCATGCACACATAATGACTTTAATTTCTATAGTAGCTGAGTGTCCCTTTTCAGCCCAATTTCAGGAAAAGAAAAATACTACAAAGTTTAGGCTCAGTGGAAAGGAGATAATAAAAAACTAATGACACATTAGATCAAAAAGGATGTTTCTAATTTCTATGAATGGATATAGAGAGAGGCCCAAGGAGACAGTAATACCATGAGAAAGATTAATTTCTGTATCTTCCAATAACTTCTGAAAAATTAACATTCCTAAATATAGAACCATGAACATCAAAGAAGAATCTTTCATCCTTTCAACTGTGAGAAAAAAAAAAAAAGATTTAAAAATAGACATCTGAGTGCCAAGAGAAAAAATTAAAAATCAAACAGTTACAGCGCATGTACACACCTCCATGTTTGATATACAAGTGCTTTCAGATACATGCAGAACTCTATTTTTAATAAAGATGTTTATAGTGACATTAACTGGGAGATTTATTTTCCAAGAGTTGTAGAGTTATTGCAACAAAAATCTACAAGCTGAGCTCTGTTTGAAAACATTGTTATGGCAGCCACTTTTAACTTGATTTAAGGCTCTTTAATATAAGACTGGTTGTAATATCGTCTACCGATCTGAACAAATATTCTCACACAAGTAGTCTAGTCATTGATAAACTTCAAATTGCTAATTCTAACAAGAACTAGAACACAAAATTTACCATACATATGATGAAAACATATACGCATTCGAACATCTGAAATCTTTGTTGGCAGCCGAAAAAAGGAAGTAACTGATCTCCATTGAGCACTTCAGGCAGCGCACAGAAACATACAGCAGTAAGGTATCATAGTGCCACATCACTTATTTTGCTTACCCAGTGACTGTTCCCATTGGTACAACCAAGAGACAGAGAGGATGCTCAAGCTGTGCAGTAGGCATGTCTCTCTCAGGAACAGCAAGAAGGATCTACCCCACCAATCTTGCCCTCACAGCTGCGTCACCAGAAAGCCTTCGTCTATGAAAGGATCTTCCAGTTCTTCCCCACCTCACACTTCTTCCCTTCTCTTTTCCTTCCCACTGCCCCAACAGGAGGAAGATTTAGTCCCTGTGGGTGACTCTGGATCCCAGGATGGCAAATGGTGTTGTTGACCTGGAGAAAATAAGGGGCAAGAGACACCCAAGAAAGTTGTCAGAAACAACTGCCTTTCCCCTGATCTCCAAATGCCCTGATCACAAGCCAGCAGAGAAAATCCTCCATGGATGTCAGTCTCCAGTCTGGAGAAGCATTTGAGTTCAAATCTCATCTTCTAGGCGGGTGCACCAATCATGACATTTTAATTAGAAAGGAGTAACAGCAAAACCACTTCTTTTTCTTCTTCTAGACAATGGGACCCTCCATACCAGCTATCACCCCTAAGGTGATTGACTCCTTGCTGTTATTCTTCATAGACCAGACTTCTAACTTGTAGTTCTGAATGAGGTATGTCAGTCCCAGGGAAGGATGCTACTGTTATCTCTCACTCAAAGCACATCTCAGAGGATGCATTTTTTTCTGCATTGTTCTTCAGAGGTACCTTTCTTTCTGCATTGACTGCAGTCAGCTGTATTAAAAAATGTTTTTATATTTTCAACCTTTAGCAAGCTTTTCTCCAAAACTTTTTTTTTTTTTTTGGTGGATTTATACTGGTTTTATGATTACCTTGCCAGAATACCTGCTCTATCGTGTTTTCTTCAGTTGAGCACAACTTCCATTTGTTGAAGGATGTCTTTTTGCATCTATTAACCTCTTTTACTGAGACATTTAATCATTCTGACTGTTTATTTGTCCCTTTTGGACCTTTGTCATTTGATGATTTCTGCTCTACTCCACTCTCATGAGACCCCACCTGGAGTACTGCGTCCAGCTCTGGAGTCCCCAACATAAGAAGAACATGGACCTGCTGGAGCGTGTCCAGAGGAGGGCCACGAGGATGATCCGAGGGCTGGAGCACCTCTCCTATGAGGAGAGGCTGAAAGAGTTGGGGCTGTTCAGCCTGGAGAAGAGAAGGCTCCGGGGAGATCTTATTGCGGCCTTCCAGTACCTAAAGGGGGCCTACAGGAGAGCTGGGGAAGGACTTTTTACTAGGGCATGTAGTGACAGGACAAGGGGGAATAGCTTGAAACTGGAAGAGGGCAGGTTTAGATTGAACATTAGGAAGAAGTTTTTCACTTTGTGGGTGGTAAGGCACTGGAACAGGTTGCCCAGAGAGGTTGTTGAGTCCCCATCCCTGGAGGTGTTCAAGGCCAGGCTAGACGTGGCCTTGGGCAACCTGGTCTAGTGGGAGGTGTCCCTGCCTATGGCAGGGGTGTTGGAACTCAATGATCTTCAAGGTCCTTTCCAACCTAAACCATTCTATGATTCTATGATTCTGCTTGCTAATATTACCGTTATTTTAAGCAGTCTCCAGAGCACATATGTTGCCAGTTCAACTTACCCTTTCCATTTCCTTTTAACTAGCCTCCTCATTTATGTGTAGTCCCCATTTTCTACAGTTCAAAGATACAGTAAGGGTTGTTCCCTCCTGTAATGATTTTTGAGATTGAATAAATCTGCATCTAAGTCCATTGTTGACTCTTTTTTGCTTCTCAGAAAAGTTCAGTCTGGAAACGTACCATATTGGAGAAGTGTATGTAAGTGATTCAAAGTCCTTTAAAATGCAGAGTTTTAGCAACAAGCCTTTTCATATTATTTTAGACTTTATCGTTCCACTCTTCCTGTTTAAACATAGGAATTTGACTGTTGTGCCTAAAGTAGAATATGGTTTCCTCTGCAAGCCACCGTTTCCTCTGTGATCAACAGAGACAAAGTGCCAGCTTCTGAGAAAATTAACATCTTAAGTGGGCTGAATAGTATTGTGAAGATGGTAAGCCTTTTTTGTTGACTGTGTAAGGACACTAGAGAGAGTATGTTCTTAATTTAGTCACTATGGTTAAGTATATAAGATAATGTGGCATGAATTCAGGCCTAAGACCGCAGATTTTAAATAGATAAAAAGCAAATACAGAAAGTGGCTCCAGCTGCCAAAAGTATTTTATTCATTTTAGCCATTTTAAAGTATTAGTTTGAACATATAGCATAACCAAAATACAAATAAGCTAGAATAATATGTAAACTAGATTTAGGTATCATTGATGTTAGTACTTTTACAGTCAGACGATCAGTGTTTAGATGATGCATATGAAATTTATCTAGTCACATTTAATATCACAATCCTTTTCTGTATTGATTTAAGATATACCATGACAGTTCAAGTAAGTTTCAAAATATGGCAACAATAACACCTTCTGAATCAACCCTGTATACAGCTTGAATAGATTTGTGGAACACTCTGCTCAGAAAAATAGTTTTACATTAAACAATATTGAACTAGTCAGACATAAAATATTATTAAAAAAATGTAGCAGTTGTGATGAAATGGCAGAATGAACAATGAAGAATTTTCATACCTGAGGAAAATTGCTGAAGGAAGTAGGTACTGTTGCACAAGCCCTACCTGTCCGTAATTATTACATTTATTGCATTACTACTTGTAGTCAGTTTGGAATCAATAACACCGTGTTTCCAGATATTGGGTTTTCTTTAGATTTATTTTCATACCTCTTTAGAGAAACACAGGTAGAAAAAAGATGTTAAATATTTGCTGTGGAAAGTCCAGCTCACTAAACATTTTGACACAAGGCAAAACACTTCAGGATGTTCAGATCCTATTTTGAAAAAAAAAAAAGAAAAATTATGTTCAGGTTGGCTTGATGTTCCAAAAGATAGATGGAGAGCAAGCTGGATGAATTTTGACTGGAAGGAAGCCCAGCTAGGAGACTGCAATTTGGTTTAAACCATTTTGAACTTTTATAGGTTGTTCATGGTTTATCCTGCTCAATGCAGAATGGAATAGCAGCACACATAGCAGGTCTGCACTGGTGCTTTCAAAATGTGTTCGCTCCTGGCAGGTCCATGGTGGAAGTTACACACTGAGAAGCCACCAAGACAACCCCAGACACAGCCCCTGTGTCAGGCTCTCAGCAGTTACTCCCCAATGCATGTGCAGCACATGCTTAGTGCCAGGAACAGATGCGAGCTTGCTTGCTAGCAAATACAAAATGCACACGCGTGGTCCTGGGACCACATAGGAGCACAATAATTAAACCCCAGTTCTTTCTTCTTTACAACCAGACTGATCACCAGCATTGAGTCAACTGCAAGACTTTCTTCTTGCTGCAGTGTGTTGAAATATAAATTCTAGCGGTCTATGAATTTATTGTTAATCTTTCAAATAGAGACATATGCATAATTTAATGTCAAGGTCTTTGTCTTAATATTTAACTTTGCTTTCTCTGTCTTTTAACATTTTCTTTTTCATTCATTCTTGGAGCAAGTGGAGATCTCCAAAAAGAAAGGGAAGTTTTTTATTTAGTCCTCAGTAGTTCACATTTCATTCTTCTAGAATAGTCACTTTATAATAGAGTAATCACAGTGTAAATGTCAACAGAGAAACTCTTTAAACATTTCAAGATGGAGGACACATTTCAAGTTGGAGAACAAGGACAAAGATGTGCAATTACACAAAGATTTGCAAAGGTTAACAAAAAATCCAACACAGATAAAAATATAGACTAAACTATGCAAATACAATTTAAAAAAAATAAAAAATACTTAAAAAAAACTTTTCCAATTCAAACAAGAAAAATAGGAATTGCTGGGCAATCTAGGGCAAACGAAATACTAAAACATGTCAAAAATTCTTTGGGGAGCAACTAAAAGCAAAAGGTTACCCACTGCACTTTTAAAATAAAATACAGTTTAAAATACAATGATTAAGGGGTAAAAGGAGATTCTAAGGGAAAATCATCTGTAAGTCCTCTATTTCATCTTTTCTTAACTGAAGTATTTGTAAATCATAGAATCACAGAACTATATAATGGTTTCGATTGGAAGGGACCTTGAAGATCATCAAGTTCCAACACCCCTGACATGGCCAGGGACACCTCCCACTAGACCAGGTTGCTCAAAGCACCATCCAGCCTGACCTTGAACACCTCCAGGGATGGGGCATCCACAGCTTCTCTGGGAAACCTGTTCCAGTGTCTCACCACCCTCAGAGTGAAAAATTTCTCCCTAATATCTAATCTAAATCTACACACTTTCAGTTTAAAACTGTTACCCTTTGTCCTATCACTACATTCCCTGATAAAGAGTCCCTCCACATCCTTCCTGCAGGCCCCCTTTAGGTACTGGAAAGTCACTATAAGGTGTCCCCGGAACCTTCTCTTCTCCAGGCTGAACAACCCCAACTGTCTCATCCTTTCTTCATAGGAGAGGTGCTCCAGCTCTCCAGCTCTCTGATCATCTTTGTGGCCGTCCTCTAGACTCGCTCCAACAGGTCCACGTCCTTCTTGTGCTGAGGACTTCAAAACTGGACATAGTATTCCAGGTGGGGTTTCATGAGAATAGAGTAGAAGGGCAGAATCACCTTCCGCGACCTGCTGGCCATGCTTCTTTTGATGCAGCCCACAATGCAGTTGGCCTTCTGGACTGCATGCGCACATTGACGGCTCAAGTTGAGCTTCTTATCAACCAGCACCCCCAAGTCCTTCTCCTCAGGGCTGCTCTTAATCCATTTTCTGCCCAGCCTGTATGTGTGCATGGGGTTGCCCCAACCCATGTGCAGGACCTTGCACTTGGCCTTGTTGAACTGCATGAGGTTGGTATGGGCCCACCTCTCCAGTTTGTCCAGGTCCCTCTGGATGGCATCTCTTCTCTACAGCGTGTGGACCACATCACACAGCTTGGTGTCGTCAGAAAACTTGCTAAGTGTGCACTCAATCCCATTGCCTGTGTCACCGACAAAGATGTTGAACAGCACCAGTCCCAATACCAGTCCCTGAGGAGTGCCACTTGTCACTGGTCTCCACTTGGACATCGAGCTGTTGACCACAACTCATTGAGTGTGACCATCCAGATAGTACCTTATCCACTGAATGGTCCATCCATCAAATCTATGTCTCTCCAATTTAGAGACAAGAATGTTATGCAGGACAGTGTTAAATGCTGTCACAAGTCCATGTAGATGATGTCAGTTGTGCTTCCCGTATCCACCAACACTGTAAATCCGTCATAGAAGGCCACCAAATTCAGTAGACACAATTTGCCCTTGGTAAAGCCATGTTGGCTCTCACCAATCACCTCCTTATTTTCCATCTGTCTTAGCAGAGTTTCCAAGAGGATATGCTCCATGATCTTGCTGGGCACGGAGCTGAGACTGACTAGCCTGTAGTTTCCCAGGTCTTCCTTTTCTTCCCTTTTTAAAAATGAGGGTTATGTTTCCGCTTTTCCAGTCAGGCAGAACTCCACCAGACTGCCACAGCTTTTCAAATATGATGGCTAGTGGCTTAGCAATTTCATCCACCGGTTCTCTCAGGACCCATGGATGCACCTCCTCTGGCCCCAGGGAATTGTGTACCTTGCGGTTCCTTAGATGGTCTTGAACCTGATCTTCTACAGTGGGTGGTTCTTCATTCTCACAGTTCCTGCGTTTGCCTTCTGCAACTTGGTGGTGTTGCTAGACCTCTTACCAGTGAAGAATGAGGCAAAAAAGTCATTGAGTACCCAGCCTTCTCTATATCCTAGGTATCCATATCCATATCTCCATAACCCAGCTTTCTCCATATCTGTTTTCACCAGAGAGGACCTACATCTTCCCTAGTTTTCCTTTTACCACTGACATACATATTGAAGTGGGTTTCTTTGTCTCCTGTGATATGCCTGGCCAGATTTAACTCTGTCTGGTCTTTAGCTTTCCTAACCTCATCCCTGGCTGCTCAGACAGTTTCTCTGTATTCCTCCCAGGCTACCTGTCCTTGCTTCCACCCTCTGTAGGCTTCTGTTTGTTTGTTTGTTTGAGTTTGTCCAGGAGCTACTTGTTCATTCATGCACACCTCCTGGCTTTTTTGCCTGACTTTTTCTTTGTTGGGAAGCATCACTCCTGAGCTTGGAGGTTATCCCTGAATATTATTAACCAGCTTCCTTAAACCCCTCTTCCCTCCAGGGCTTTGTACCGTGGTACTCTACCAAGCAGATCCCTGAGGAGGCAAAATTCTGCTCTCCTGAAGTCCAGGGTAGTGAGCTTGCTTTGTGCACTCACACATGGGATTTAAGTCCTCCATGAGGACCAAGGCTTGTGAATGTGAGGCCTGCTCCAGTGTGTCTATAGTAGGCATCATCCACCATTTTTTTATACAGAAATTGCCATTCTTGTATGCAGAAAAATCAGGCTAAATGGACCTTTAACCAGGCCCATTGAGGTATTTTTTGAAACTTAGAGCTGGATTATATCTATATGTGGCAAAGTTCTTATGACAGACTGAAAAGCTCTGCACCAGGAAAAAAAGTTAGGTCTCTATTTCTCATTTGAATCAAGAAAAACAAAGCAAGCAGACAGAAACCTCAGAATAGAGTATCTCAGTGTTAATAAGCTTAGTGAAAACAAAACAAAACAAAATTAAAAAATGTACTAATCAAAGTGAGAAACAGACGAATTGGAGTGCTGTGCATCCCAGCACCAGCTTGAGCACCCAGCAAACCAAATCACCCTAACTCAGAGAAGTGGCTCTGGCCTTGTAACATCTTAATAACTTTACTGAGAACACTACAAATTGCATTTATAGCACAACAGAGCCAGCCAGCAAAACATTTTCTGGAATTCCTTAGTGAGGAACTAGCCTTTATCATCATACAGTTGTTAGATCGATCTCCAAGTCAAAAAGCGCATTTGCTTAAGAAACCAGTTTGCGTGCATTATCATAAGAACAATGCCTCTGCTTCTAGAATATGCTCATTTTGACTGAGGAGTTCAATGGCTCAAAGGGTTTTGAATACTTAATTGAATGAATATTTCATACAAATTCCCTGTGGTACAATAATTTTCTCTGATAGCTACCAAATCTCCAAAGTGAATGCTCGGTTTTTACATATGTGCAGAGCGGGTAAAATATGCTGTTGATATGTTTTAAAAAACATTTAACTAATGCCTTTTTCAGGACTTCTCTTAATTACTTTTTCATATAAAATGCTTTCAGATAATCTAATTAAACACATTGAGTATTGCATATTGAGTATCTTTTTCTGCTAAAACATATGTTTTTATGTAAGAATTCTGGTTTAAAATAATCATTAAAACTTTACACTTGTTGCAATCATTCAGCTATCCAATCCATTAAGTCCATCACAGTTGTTATGGTAATCTATTTTTTTAAGGAAACAGTGAGTATAGTAGAGTTTAAGCATTACGTACATTAAATTGGTAAAGAACACTGAAATGAGTTCCTGATCTTATGTTGCAGAAAACATGACCTTTTATCTCATTTGGTCAAGTTCTTATTGCAGCAGTTAAGAGACTGTGTGTTTGACATTGCTCCTTTAAGCAAAAGCACACTTTTAAGTTTTATTTTAGGCCCTTTATATATATGTTTATGTGTTCACTGAAGCTATCGCTTACCTCTTCTTCTGCCAAATAAGGGCAATATAGAACATATTTGGTAAACCAGAATCATCTTCTTGATACATTGTAACACCCACTGCACTGTTTCAAACTGTTCTCGTGAAAAGTTAAATGCCACATTTCAATTTTGGTCCTTAATCAGTTCTGGAAACAGCTAATGGCAGTACAATTCATTGCTACAAATAATGTATTCACATTTACATTAATAGAGAGAAAATTGTTGAGATTTACTTATGTCATATGAAGATATCAGTATCCAGATTACGTTCAGAAATGGTTTTCATGTGAACATTGTGTTTCCAAAAGCTCAGGCGTTAGAAAGGTGTAGTGGAAGTTCAGGAACTCAAGTACAAATTAGGTGTTATCTAGTTATGTTTTTCATATCTCATTTTCAGTGAAATTGATTGGGGTTGTGTAGTATTTGTAAGGACAGTGCTGGTTCTTGGAGCTGACATAGATACCAAATGCTTTGATCGCAACACGTGACTGTAGTACACTTAGTGCCAAAGGAAATCATGGATTGACATAGAGAGGGTGGTTTTAGGAGACCAAGAACAAGAAGCTTCCAGGATCAGCGATCTGACATCCTTGGCTCTTCTGTTTGAAGTAATTGAAGGTTGTATGCCAACTTCTTCAATAGCATTTTCTTCATGGAGGTTTCTGTCTATCAGAGAGGGAGATGTTTCTGGGAATTAACCAAATCTGTGCTCTAACACTTTGGGTAAGATGTGCTAGCATACTTCTCTGTCTTTTAAATACTGGTGAATTCAAGCCCTCGCCCAAGTAATAGAGGATGAATGCACAGAAATTTGATCTGTATTTTCACTGTATTTTATACAAGGAAACCTGGGAAAAGTGAGGAGATGAAGTTAATGTATGTATTTGCATGCTTGTGTATCCATATATATGCATGTTTGATTGTTTAAGTAACTTGCTTATACAAATCAAAGTTACCTTTTTTCTCACTTGAACATAACCTTCATTTAAAGGGCATTCTATCTTTTAAACTTACAAACGTTCTTACATGCTATTAAGACACTTGAGTTGTAAAAAA
>VUYV01000069.1:1801613-1822733 GCA_008711295.1 Anarhynchus alexandrinus
TAGATGGTCTTGAACCTGATCTTCTACAGTGGGTGGTTCTTCATTCTCACAGTTCCTGCGTTTGCCTTCTGCAACTTGGTGGTGTTGCTAGACCTCTTACCAGTGAAGAATGAGGCAAAAAAGTCATTGAGTACCCAGCCTTCTCTATATCCTAGGTATCCATATCCATATCTCCATAACCCAGCTTTCTCCATATCTGTTTTCACCAGAGAGGACCTACATCTTCCCTAGTTTTCCTTTTACCACTGACATACATATTGAAGTGGGTTTCTTTGTTTCCTGTGTTATGCCTGGCCAGATTTAACTCTGTCTGGTCTTTAGCTTTCCTAACCTCATCCCTGGCTGCTCAGACAGTTTCTCTGTATTCCTCCCAGGCTACCTGTCCTTGCTTCCACCCTCTGTAGGCTTCTGTTTGTTTGTTTGTTTGAGTTTGTCCAGGAGCTACTTGTTCATTCATGCACACCTCCTGGCTTTTTTGCCTGACTTTTTCTTTGTTGGGAAGCATCACTCCTGAGCTTGGAGGTTATCCCTGAATATTATTAACCAGCTTCCTTAAACCCCTCTTCCCTCCAGGGCTTTGTACCGTGGTACTCTACCAAGCAGATCCCTGAGGAGGCAAAATTCTGCTCTCCTGAAGTCCAGGGTAGTGAGCTTGCTTTGTGCACTCACACATGGGATTTAAGTCCTCCATGAGGACCAAGGCTTGTGAATGTGAGGCCTGCTCCAGTGTGTCTATAGTAGGCATCATCCACCATTTTTTTATACAGAAATTGCCATTCTTGTATGCAGAAAAATCAGGCTAAATGGACCTTTAACCAGGCCCATTGAGGTATTTTTTGAAACTTAGAGCTGGATTATATCTATATGTGGCAAAGTTCTTATGACAGACTGAAAAGCTCTGCACCAGGAAAAAAAGCTAGGTCTCTATTTCTCATTTGAATCAAGAAAAACAAAGCAAGCAGACAGAAACCTCAGAATAGAGTATCTCAGTGTTAATAAGCTTAGTGAAAACAAAACAAAACAAAATAAAAAAATGTACTAATCAAAGTGAGAAACAGACGAATTGGAGTGCTGTGCATCCCAGCACCAGCTTGAGCACCCAGCAAACCAAATCACCCTAACTCAGAGAAGTGGCTCTGGCCTTGTAACATCTTAATAACTTTACTGAGAACACTACAAATTGCATTTATAGCACAACAGAGCCAGCCAGCAAAACATTTTCTGGAATTCCTTACTGAAGAACTAGCCTTTATCATCATACAGTTGTTAGATCGATCTCCAAGTCAAAAAGCGCATTTGCTTAAGAAACCAGTTTGCGTGCATTATCATAAGAACAATGCCTCTGCTTCTAGAATATGCTCATTTTGACTGAGGAGTTCAATGGCTCAAAGGGTTTTGAATACTTAATTGAATGAATATTTCATACAAATTCCCTGTGGTACAATAATTTTCTCTGATAGCTACCAAATCTCCAAAGTGAATGCTCGGTTTTTACATATGTGCAGAGCGGGTAAAATATGCTGTTGATATGTTTTAAAAAACATTTAACTAATGCCTTTTTCAGGACTTCTCTTAATTACTTTTTCATATAAAATGCTTTCAGATAATCTAATTAAACACATTGAGTATTGCATATTGAGTATCTTTTTCTGCTGAAACATATGTTTTTGTGTAAGAATTCTGGTTTAAAATAATCATTAAAACTTTACACTTGTTGCAATCATTCAGCTATCCAATCCATTAAGTCCATCACAGTTGTTATGGTAATCTATTTTTTTAAGGAAACAGTGAGTATAGTAGAGTTTAAGCTCCTTTAAGCAAAAGCACACTTTTAAGTTTTATTTTAGGCCCTTTATGCTCAAATATGTACATTTATACATGTTTATGTGTTCACTGAAGCTATCGCTTACCTCTTCTTCTGCCAAATAAGGGCAATATAGAACATATTTGGTAAACCAGAATCATCTTCTTGATACATTGTAACACCCACTGCACTGTTTCAAACTGTTCTCGTGAAAAGTTAAATGCCACATTTCAATTTTGGTCCTTAATCAGTTCTGGAAACAGCTAATGGCAGTACAATTCATTGCTACAAATAATGTATTCACATTTACATTAATAGAGAGAAAATTGTTGAGATTTACTTATGTCATATGAAGATATCAGTATCCAGATTACGTTCAGAAATGGTTTTCATGTGAACATTGTGTTTTCAAAAGCTCAGGCGTTAGAAAGGTGTAGTGGAAGTTCAGGAACTCAAGTACAAATTAGGTGTTATCTAGTTATGTTTTTCATATCTCATTTTCAGTGAAATTGATTGGGGTTGTGTAGTATTTGTAAGGACAGTGCTGGTTCTTGGAGCTGACATAGATACCAAATGCTTTGATCGCAACACGTGACTGTAGTACACTTAGTGCCAAAGGAAATCATGGATTGACATAGAGAGGGTGGTTTTAGGAGACCAAGAACAAGAAGCTTCCAGGATCAGCGATCTGACATCCTTGGCTCTTCTGTTTGAAGTAATTGAAGGTTGTATGCCAACTTCTTCAATAGCATTTTCTTCATGGAGGTTTCTGTCTATCAGAGAGGGAGATGTTTCTGGGAATTAACCAAATCTGTGCTCTAACACTTTGGGTAAGATGTGCTAGCATACTTCTCTGTCTTTTAAATACTGGTGAATTCAAGCCCTCGCCCAAGTAATAGAGGATGAATGCACAGAAATTTGATCTGTATTTTCACTGTATTTTATACAAGGAAACCTGGGAAAAGTGAGGAGATGAAGTTAATGTATGTATTTGCATGCTTGTGTATCCATATATATGCATGTTTGATTGTTTAAGTAACTTGCTTATACAAATCAAAGTTACCTTTTTTCTCACTTGAACATAACCTTCATTTAAAGGGCATTCTATCTTTTAAACTTACAAACGTTCTTACATGCTATTAAGACACTTGAGTTGTAAAAAAGAAAAAAACAACCATAAATGAAAGCAATTGTCATTTTCATGCATAAGATTTCAGCTTTAATCTGATGGTTTAAGCTTTAAAATTTAAAGGAAATATGAAATAAAACTGATCAGGTCAGAGTGTTTGACAGGGAATGCAGTACACTTAAACTAAAGATGTAAGTTGAAGCAAAATGTAAAACAACCACATTCAATTAGGAAGCCAAAGAAATGAAAGTGTATAAAAAATAGCTAAACATCTGAAAAAGGAATTGAAATCTGCAGTCCAGCTAACAACTGAGTTTAAACTGTTGATGACATTATGTAGAGGCTGAAAATAGTGACAGTGCTATAGAGCTTCTCTGAATTCCTGTCACAAAAGGATTGCCTGATAAGACTGGAGCAGGGAGATAAGTGCATGAAGCTGAATAAGACATGGCAGTGACAGAAAAGCAGAAACTAGAACTTAGTAGTTAATGCCTGAGGGACAGTGCAATGGTTATTTGGATTAGTCCTTACCAACATGGAAGGGCTAGAGGGGAATGTCAAGCTTAAGGGTAGCCATGGCCTCAGTGATTATGAAACGGTAGAGTTCAAGATCCTTAGGGCAGTGAGGAGGGTGCATAGCACTCTCACTACCATGGACTTCAGGAGAGCAGAATTTGGCCTCCTCAGGGATCTGCTTGGTAAGGTACCATGGTATAATGACCTGGAGGGGAAAAGGGCTCAAGGAAGCTGGTTAGTATTCAAGGACCACCTCCTCCAAGCTCAGGAATGATGCATCCCTACAAAGAAGTCAGGCAAAAAAGCCAATAAGTATGTCAGGGATAAAAGAAAAGCTAGGGAAGATGTAAGTCGTCTCTGGAATGAAACAGGAGACCTGGTTGCCTGGGATATGGAGAAGGCTGAGGTACTCAACGACCTTTTTGGAGCATTCTTCACCAGCAAGGGCTCTAACCACACCTCCCAAGTTGCAGAAAGCAAACGCAGGAACTGTGAGAATGAAGAACCACCCACTGTAGGAGAAGATCAGGTTCAAGACCATCTAAGGAACGCCAAAGTACACAATTCCCTGGGGCCAGATGAGGTGCATCCATGGGTCCTGAGGGAACCGGTGGATGAAATTGCTAAGCCACTAGCCATCATATTTGAAAAGCTGTGTCAGTCTGGTGGAGTTCCGCCTGACTGGAAAAGCGGAAACATAACCCTCATTTTTAAAAAGGGAAGAAAAGGAAGACCCGGGGAACTACAGGCTAGTTAGGCTAGTCAGTCTCAGCTCTGTGCCCAGCAAGATCATGGAGCATATCCTCTTGGAAACTCTGCTACGGCAGATGGAAAATAAGGAGGTGATTGGTGAGAGCCAACATGGCTTCACCAAGGGCAAATTGTGTCTACTGAATTTGGTGGCCTTCTATGACGGATTTACAGTGTTGATGGATACGGGAAGCACAACTGACATCATCTACATGGACTTGCTGTGGTCAACAGCTCGATGTCCAAATGGAGATCGAGTGGAGAATGAGTGTGATTCTTCAGAGGTCAGTATTGGGACTGGTGCTGTTCAACATCTTTATCGGTGACACAGGCAATGGGATTGAGCGCATGCTTAGCAAGTTTCCCAATGACACAAAACTGTGTGACATGGTCCGCACGCTGGAGGGAAGGGATGCCATCCAGAGGGACCTGGACAAACTGGAGAGGTGGGCCCATGCCAACCTCATGCAGTTCAACAAGGCCAAGTGCAAGGTCCTGCACATGGGTCGGGGCAACCCCATGCACACATACAGGCTGGGCAGAAAATTGATTAAGAGCAGCCCTGGAGGTTGATGAGAAGCTCAACATGAGCTGGCATATGCACATGCAGTCCAGAAGGCCAACTGCATTGTGGGCTGCATCAGAAGAAGCATGGCCAGCAGGTCGAGGAAGGTGATTCTGCCCCTCTACTCTATTCTCGTGAAACCCCACCTGGAATACTGTGTCCAGTTTTGAAGTCCTCAGCACAAGAAGGACGTGGACCTGTTGGAGCGAGTCCAGAGGAGGGCCGCAAAAATGATCAGAGAGCTGGAGCACCTCTCCTATGAAGACAGCCTGAGAGAGTTGGGGTTGTTCAGCCTGGAGAAGAGAAGGCTCCAGGGACACCTTATAGTGACCTTCCAGTACCTAAAGGGGGCCTGCAGGATAGATGTGGAGGGACTCTTTATCAGGGAATGTAGTGATAGGATGAAGGTTAACAGTTTTAAACTGAAAGAGGGTCGATTTAGATTAGATATTAGGAAGAAATTCTTTACTGTGAGGGTGGTGAGACACTGGAACTGGTTTCCCAGAGAAGTTGTGGATGCCCCATCCCTGGAAGTGTTCAAGGCCAGGCTGGATGGGGTTTTGAGCAACCTGGTCTAGTGGGAGGTGTCCCTGGCCATGTCAGGGGTGTTGGAACTTGATGATCTTTAAGGTCCCTTCCAACCGAAACCATTATATAGTTCTATGATAAGATTGATTATCTGAAAAGAAAGACTGAATGAGTATGCAGACACCCCAAAGCAGGCAGTAACAAAGAAGAAAGAGCGAGAAGGTAGTGCCGCACTGGTCAGCTTTGTAGAAGAGGGTTCTCTCTGTAAGAAAGTTTCAAGAAAATAAGTAAATTTAATGTATATGAAATACTGCTGTGCACTTTTTTTTCCACCTCCTTATGACTGTTTTACAGAACCACATTTAAGTGCCCAGCAAAGATTTTTTCATTGCATTCATTGTGCAGTTCTAAGCCATTCCTTGTGTGGTACTAAGTGGCAATAGGTATAACCACGAGCCTTTATGTGGCAGAAGCAAGCAGGTTGGTGTTAATAGCAGCATATCAGCAGCTGATCTGTAATGAGAAGTTCCCTTGTGTACCCACTTTCCAGCACTGTAAATGCAGCAATTTGCATGTTGCTCAATTAATATGTCATTCCTTATTTATGTTTGCAGTCTTTACATATTTTACATCCATGACTGATGATGTAGATACAACAGTACAATAAACACATTAGAAATACCAGATGGGTGGGTGGATGAGATTAGATTACTGTTGCTGTCATCCCCATCACAGATCAACCAGATACAGTCTGATCAAACAAGAAATCCACTTCCACTTAATTAGCATGTTCTCACTGTTCTGTAGTTTATTGGGAGGTACTGTCCCCTGGCACAATTTATTAAGATTGAATGCTATGATGAAACACTATGAAAGCAGGCTTCATCTACTCTTCTCTTAGTATGCTTCCTAGGACAGTCAGCCAGACATCAGTAATGTTTTCATTTGTCCCCACAGTCTGTGTCTGAATCAAAATCCATCAAACTCCTGATCTGTCTCAGTGATTGCTTCCACCAATAGAAATTCCTCCCCCAAAAAACAACCCATAAAACCCCACCGATCCAAACACTAACTAGGCAAACACACTCTAGGTTCATCTAAGACACTTAGAGATGTGAAAGCCCTTTCTTGGCCCATTAGAAGGAAGACTTCAACATTTAAGTTGTATAGTGTCTTTCTGGCAGAGATAATGACTCAAGCCTTGCATGATTGTGCTAGGTAGCATGTTAAATATTTTTTGGGGTCCTACAAAGAAGCCAGTAATTTTAGTACTTGTGCTTCTTGTTATAAAGTAACTGTCTTCTGCTAGCTTCCTGCTGGATGACTAACCAGATCAAAGGAGAGCATGTTAACATGCAAAGCTGTGTATGAAAGCCTTAATAAAATTATATCAGGCTCTATCACTAGGGTATGCCATACTTGCTAATCTAAATCTTGGCAAGTGTTCTAAAAAATTGGCCATAATATACAATCATTTCTCAGGATATGTCATAATTTTTCCCCCATGCAACCTGTTTGTTTGGGTTTTTTTACTCTATGGTTAGTGGTATAAGCTAGACATGGAGATTTATTTAATAGAGATTTATGTGGTTTCTATAATGCTTTAATCTTTGCTTCCATGGTTTCCTCTCTATCACATCTTCCTGTTAGAAACCTGTCAACCCACCTCATTAATTTCATTCTCACATTGCCTATGATGTGCTATGATCCTATGTATGTTTAATAAATTGGATGTATGGGAGTGAGATATCTCCTCAGAAGGGTTCGAAGAGAGCTTTCCTATCAGGCAGAGGATTATTTCTGTCTCTCTCTGTGGTTACAAATATACACCCTCAATTTTCTCCTAGTACATCTAGGTAATGTATCTGGTTCCTACTAAATGATGCAGTAAATTTTCCTCAAATATTCCAAGAAAAATTCCAATTTTACCCCTTTCCCTTTCTATCATAAATATCGACGTATTAACTTGTGTGAAGCACAGACCTACCTTGAGCTAAAATTGTCAAGCCACGTGAGTCCATTTAACTGAGGATTTCTACACTAAAAGGTGTAATTTTTTGCTTTGTACTGGTTCCATGTGTATTATTATGCTTTTAATACTGTGTGTGTATTTGAGTAAATACATTGTTTAGATGTATTTCAGAACTGTCTACCTCTTCACCAGACACCTATATATGACCCATTTTTCTGTTGGCAAATATTGAGAAGGTGAGGGGTTGGTTCTTTGAACACCGACCATGTGCCAAGCTAGCAATTTAATGTTAGGTGCAGTGGACTCAATCAGAGCATCAGCTGTATGCTATTCAACTGATTATGCAGGGGTTGCACCCATCTCACATGAAATCAATAGAGAGAACAATGTGTGGAGAAAGACAGCACTATTATGTCCATAGCAGTGTGAAATGTACAGGGAACCATCACTAGAAAAAGGAATCATATTTTTAACTTTATAGGGAAAATACTTTCTTTTTGCTATAGTTCTCGAGTACTGAAGGTGTTGAGGCTTTAAAAAAAAAGTAGAGCTTTTAGGTTTTCTAGGAAAGATGTAGTGCCAAAATATCTTCAATATTTTCATCAGCAAAGCCAGCAAGAGAGCTCTACTGTAAAAGTACTTCAAGTAACTTTTCCACTGTGTACACAACTGTTCATAGGCTTAAAGAGACAGATGTATAACTACCATGTGTTAAAGCTGCTACAAGTGAGCACTAATAAATAAATATCAGCTCTTACAAAGAAAAGTAAGTCCCTGCTGCATTTACAAAAGAAAAGGATACTTATACTTACTGAGTAAAGGTACTTCTTCAGCAGTTCAGCATAATATGCCTCGGCTTTGCTAAGTACAGAAGCCTCCTAAGGCTGCTGAGTGAAGCAACATGGCACTCCTTAGTACTGCTGAAAGGGAACTGATGGGGTAATTAGCAGTTCCACCTACACACTACATTGATGCCCCTTGCCTAATCCAGAATACATGTTTGTTCCCCTAACTGGATGCCCAGATTTCAAAACCTGGATGTAATGAGATCTGATTTTTCCTCCTGTGAAATCCAAACACCCGAGGGTTTGAGAAAAAGTTGAGGATAAGAGCTAGAAAACTGTGTCTTCTATTTCTCCCTAATGCATTTTCAGTCATACTCAGGCATCCAGTCCTCTTTCCACCCACAGCAATTGCTAACTGTTGTGATACGGCTCATATTTTAGTTAAGTTAGTAGGAGAGCCTCAGGTTTCTTCAATATAAATATTGATTAGAAGCTGAGATAACTACATATGATAAGTTTTGGAGCCTTCTAGAAGCGCCGCGTTACTGAAAAATAAACCCCCAACTTATAGTACAGCTACAACTCAAGTCAATAAATTACAGTTTTTCTTGTCTTTGCCTTTCCAAGTTAATGGTTCTGCTTTCATGGCATCTTTTGGTCAGTTGTGCAGTTGTTCTTAGATTTTTCCATGGTAGTTTTTACAATAAATATGTGAAACTACCACAGTGAAGTCCTTTTTTTCTCCCTTTCTTTTCACAGATACTTTTTTTCTCCCCAAAAGCAGACAATAAACATAGGAAAACTGATGTACTGAATGTGTTGTCTCTCTTTTCTCATTCCAAAATTCAAAAAGTATGAAATAGCATTAGGCTATGAATTCTCTTCTTTTTCATGCTCTTTTTCAGTTACATGTTTCCTTCAGATAAATCCTTTTCTCCATGCCAACTATATACATGTATATGAATTTTTTAACAGATTTGATAACAACCTTAATTTCAATAACATAAATAAATATATACATGATAAGGCAGCAGATACTACCCTACCACTTGCTAACTCAGCATAGAAAAATGCAATCATAGATAAGAAGCCAAACTTTATCCTATCCGCAGTGGCACACTACACAAATGCTCATTAAGTAAATAAATAAATAAATAAATAACCCCTCTTAACAAAATCGAATAGAAATAAGCTCTCTGAGTTCCACAAATACTTTTCTGGAGTTATTAGAAGGTAATATGCACTGCATGAAGATAACACACTTATCTCACTTTCTCCCCAAACTCCTGCTTTTTGAGTAAATCTTTCAACTAGATGATACAAGCTGGGTTTCAAACAGAAGACTCATAGGTTTTTCTGGGAATAAAATCTACTAATTTAGAACATAAGATGATGAGAGCAGTACATTTAATTGCATTTACTTTGAACATTATAAGTGAGCTGTTAGAACAGTACTGGAGTTTAAATCCAGCAATCTGTCATAAGCTTTAGTGAGAATGGTTATGGGGGTTATATTGGTTTTCTTTATACACAGTGTCCTGAATTGTAGGGAGCGTTAGATTAATGTCCTCAGCTGTACCTCTCCCATCCTCATTTCATACTGGATTTATATGCTTTCACCTTACAAAAAGGTGAGCTAAAAGCTCCCGTCTTTATTTGTTAGTTGCAGTCCAAAAAACATTCAAAACATTTTGAATTCTTATAGTTTCTCTTAAGATAAATGCCTTTAAACCATCTTCTACATTACAACAAAAGAGCAGTGTAAGGAAATACATCAGAGCACTTCTACTGCACTTTGTGCCCAGTTCCTAGGGGTAGTGCACTATGTCAGAAGGTGGAGAATTGGGCTGTTCAATATGGGTAATAGCATTGGACCCAGGCTATGATTTTGCCATCTTGACCCCCAGCATAAGTAAGTAATTACAGAACACAATTAGAAGTGGCAGTATTAGGTTTTTAATGTCTGTAAAGCTCTTTGAAGATGTGTTCACCATGGCTGTGCTCTACTGATTGCAAAAGTCCTATTACAGTACAAACAGAGATTGAAAACAGTTTGGGCGTTATTGCCCCTGGTCAAATAGTGCAATAGTGCTGAGAAGAGAAATGTCTAATGTCTTTCAAATATTAGCCTGGAAGTAATAGCACTTCTGTTAACTTTATTCATTTTACTAGTTAAGCGTGGGCTTTCCCCAACTCAGTACAACAGATTTTTTGCATAGTGTTTAAAATAAAGATCTGCCTGCAACTCCTCATGAAGAGAATTGATTTTTCAAGTTGGAATTCTCACTAATACTCTGTAAGCATATTTCTTTCATCCTCCCACTTTCCCAGCTGTTTCACCTGCAAGTAGAAGTCCATGATTCCCAGCAGCAGTACTTGGACAGCAAGCTGATTTAACAGCTTGACACTACCTAGACCAGGAGATTTTACTCTTTCTCCTCCCTTTTCTCCTCCCTTTCTTCTCTCTGTTCCACACCCCTGGTCTTATTTTACGAGTCTTGTGCTTGACAGACTCCTCTAAGAGCTAATCTATTGAAAAAGGGAAGAAGGGAAGGCGAGAGGCCAGAGATGAACAAGGTCATGGAGGCTTCTAATACTTTTGAAGTTGATTTCAGGGAGCTGACAAGACAGCATGAAAGCAACTTGTTGGGCTGCAGGAAGGAAGGGCTTGTGAAGGGAAAAGATGCAAAATCTTCCCTCTTGGTGGCAGAGTCATTATGTTGTTTTGGTTGTTCGTGAAAACACAGCTTTTGATTTCTGTGACTTATTTCTGTGGCCTGCCACAACCCCCTTCCTGTGAATGAGGAAATTTCTAAATATCTCTATAACAGGCATGTATTCAGCCAGACACCGAACTATAGTAAAAGTATGCTTTTTCCAGCTTTCTAAGTATGATAGAATAAATATACGGTCTTTCATAGAAACATATATGCACCTAAGTATACATCTTTTTATGCCAATACAAACACTTTGTCAATCCACAGTTCTGGCTCTTTGGACCAAAAAAAGAAAAATTCCTCTTTTACCATATAATTAATTGTCTTTTGGAACCTACAAGTCATTGAAGTCAATGATAAGACTAAATCAAACTCATGTCCTCCATTTGGGAGTCTGGACATCGGATGTGTCATGACAGCTAGGTCATTATTCTCCCTCTGTATTAAACGGGAAGAAGTGTCTTCAGACTATGATTTGTTCTCTGAGTCTTTGGGAAAAAACACTCTGTGAAAAAGCTCATCGCTTCCCAATCAACACAGAATAATTCCACATGGTACGCTCAGGTAAGATGCCTAGTTTTTACAAAACTGAGGTAATTACATGTGGCTTCCCCAACTTCTTCCTGTCTATCTCAGATTCCCTGTGTGATATTCAAATGACTTCAATATCTTCAACATTTTCTTAACATCAACTGGAATTCATAAGCAAAAAACTGACATTTCCTCAAATTTCCATACCTCACTCCAATTCCCCAGCCTTTCTCACACTCACTAACCACTATAGACTTTGGTTCAGGCCCAGAAAATAAGATATGATTGGAGTAAACATGAATTAGTCTCTAATGATGAAAGATAAAAATCTCTTCCTTGAAAAAGACTTTTACTAAAGGTTTATATATGTGCCAGTAACTGTTACTTTCTTTTATTTAAATTATTTTCCTTTCCTTGCTTTCGTTTTTTTTTCAAAGACTATATTAAAATAAATCACTTGGCGTCAAGTGTCCATTGTGTGTGTATCCTTTCTTTCCATTTAAGAACTATATGGCAAAGTGGCTGTTCACATTAAAGAGTATGTGTCATAAACCTCAAACACTACTGCATACCTATTCATACTAAGCACAAATATTCAAAAATACTTTGAATGATATTGTCAAAGTTTTTAGCTGGGCTACAGGACATATTTAAAGAATACAAGATGCTGGCAAATATAGTGGAAACCTGGAAGTTCCCAATGATTACAGATTCAAGCAAAGCTCTAGTGTGTGCTTTAGGACAATTAACATTATGCAGCAGTAGAAACAAATATAACTGAAACATTAAAATAAAAGTGGTTTATGCTCCAAGGAGTATTTAAGAGTCATCTACACATGGTTTCTCAACTCTTTTTCTGTATTTCTGAAAAGGTAAATAACTAATTAAACATAATGGTAAACAAGACCAATAACTGATATTATTATGTAGAGGTTAGTAAGGTATGATTAAAAATATAGATTCCAAGTTTCAGTTCCTGGCTAGGTCACTGACTTTATATGAGATGTTGTTTGTTTTGGTTCAGCTTATTTAACCCTAAAGCAGGATAATAATAGTTCCCAGGGCATAATGCTTTAGAGCACAGTTTGCAAAATTAACTAATTGACATGTGTGTGGTGTGTTACATTCCTTGAAAGTGTACAATGTGCTGTTAATGTGATATATTATTATTCTACTGAGGGATTCTATTGACTGATGACAGGATGCACAGCCATTGAGAGCTCTTCAAATCAATGTCTCTCCTGAGCAATTAAGTGTCAGCAGTGATCATAAATATCTTTTTTTTTTATCACCATTTGGCAAAATAATTATGCATTTTCTTTTTGCATGTAGATCAAATCATTTTGATTGAGGTCTTTATTATTTTCAGAGTGGGTGGCTCCAAAAGGCATGGTACAATAGGCAAAGTCAGCACTGTGGTGTTCAGCATGCAGGAGAGCAGAGACTGATGATGAGAAGGTTCAACTTTTCTCCTGAACAACAGTCAAGAATATTAAGATCGAGTAAAATTTTAGGCATGTAGACAGTCTGCTACTTTAAAAAATATGCTTAATACTATGGTAAAATGTCTATTAATACAACCCTAATATTAACATTCAATAGCTGTTTACTTGTAATTTTCAACATTATGATGTTATGCTAAATGCAGCCCTTCATACTCTAACCAGGTAGATGGCCTCATTTTTCAACACAGGTGCCCTTTTATTCATTCATCGCATTTCACTTAAAGAGAAGAAATAAAAGAGGGGCCAGAATCTCTATTATTCATTTCCTATGTAATCACAGCTTTGCACAGGCCAGTTCAAAGCCACATTGGCCAGAGTCAAAAAAAAAGGTTTGGGGTAAGGACAGGAATCCTACAAAACAGAGATAGCTCCATTCATGCTATGAGCCTGAGAACCTCCCAGCTGCTGTGTGCCTCCAGATTCTGTTGTGTTACATCCTGAGGGGACTCAGTCATCATCTTCTCTTTACCATCACTACTGCACCTTCCGTACTGTAGTCTATCCTTTCTGTCCTTCCAGTGCCATTTGTTTGAAAATGCCCAAGGCTACCAGAGAGTAATAACGTTTTTCTAAGGTAGCAAGTAATGGAGTCAGGTTTGCTATCCACACACATTCTCTCTTCTTTGCTTAATGGGATACAGAGTACTTTCAGCACACCAGCTAGAGCAAGAAGGACAAAGGGCACTCCCTGCTTTGCCCAGAAAAGCCTGGAAGAAAGGGCACAGCAGAACAGATGCGCAGATGCACAGAAGTGCAGGTCCCAGAAGGGGTCAGTACCTAAGAACTCCTCAGCAGGAGACTGTCCCACCAATGGGTGCACAATTGATTTAAGGGTGTGTGTTTCACTTCTTTACATTACAGCAAGTGTGCAGAGGCTGAGAAAAGGATGTTTGGTCCTTTCAAAACGCAAGGATTGCAGAGGCTTTTACGCATTCATAATTATTGTACCTCTAGGAGAAAGGGACAGAAAAAAATGAAAACTCAAGTTTTCCCATTACACTTTAAATTTACCTCATTCAGGACACAAGCCAATGTCGTACATACTTGTTACTTCTTCTGTATTATTGTTGCAGTCACTTTACTTACAGGATTTTACTGAAATAGGAAGCAATGTGCACAGAATATATCAGCAGAGTGTGAGATGTGGTCCACAGATTAAATTAAGATCTTTTTCTTAAAGTAACCACTTCCCTGTCAACAAGTCTGTTATTGTTGCTTTATACTAGGGGGAGAGGGTGAACAGAAAATATTTGAATTTTTTTTTTTTTTGAAGACATTTATACACAGGAAAAAACTTTTGGCATGAAGTTTTATCCAAAAATCTATGAAATTGGCAGGGATTTTCTCATTGATTTCTCTGGTCACTTGTTCAGGCTGTGGATGAACAAATAACAGAATTAAAAAAAAGAAATAAATGGAGAGGAATCAATCTAAATGACAAGACACAGACTTACAGTTCTAACCATGTAATGTGGCTACTGTTTCTTACCATCATATGTTTATCTGTAATACTGGTGCAAAACATAATTAAAAGAATGCTTTGATCTGTAAAGAAAAACATAAAAATTAGCTTACCACTTATTCAACTACTTACTAAAAATATCAGAGAGAAGGGCTTTTAGACAATTCATCACTAGAAAATTGGCTGTCAGTGAATGCAATAATCTCTTTCAACAAGAACAATGTACTTATTAAAAAGTGTAAATTGCTTCTACATCATGCAATTTTATCCATGTTGGTTTGAAAATACTAATCTTTCATGAACACTTTTCTAACAATTACAAAATTACCTTTACATAATATATTCAAGACTACAAAGACTTTTAAAAGAAACATTTTAAAATTTGTTTTTAATTGAAAATATATATTGAACTTATAGAAGACAGTATTTCCTCCAAGAAGTAGAACTCACAACATGCATTAACCCTCTCTGTCTGTGTTCCCTGCCTTCTGAATTGCAAGATCTTTACTTAATTATTCAAAATCTGCATGGAAACAATTAAAATTACCTGTATAAAATGGTAATCTCTTCCAGTGTAAACTGACTCCCAGGAGGAAAATAAGATTCCTCTTCAAAAGGCAGAAAGATGCAAAATAATAAAAATTCCCCCTTCACATTTTCCCCTAGCCATATGGGGTAGGAAAGGCAGAATCTAGCACAGGTGAAGCCAGCACTTAGGAGTGGGAGAAGGTCTCCAGTGGTAGATGAAACTAGCAGGAGCAGCAGGGACGATCCAGACTCATCTGGGATCCTATGCTCCCTCCACAGCTGCCACCCACAAACGAAAGCAGTAGCTTGCTGTTGGCAACTGAATCTGCAAATTAGTTTCCTTCCACTGCTTTCTTACCATGTCCCACTTCCTCCTTCACCTCCTTGATTAGTCTCTGCCTTCCTTAGGGTGGCCTTTGTGTTGCTCCCTATTGCATGCATAATTAGTTGTGATTCACAAAGCATTCATAAGATGCTTCGCTCTTACCCAAGAGATAAAACCACTTCTGAAGTAGAGGTGTAGTCTTGCCATGTATCTCTTTGTAAAGAAAAAAATAGCTTTTAATTGCAGCTGTAGTTAAGACTGATTGTGTTTATAGTCCTTGGATCCGTTTGGGACTTTAATGCAAGGATCTGGAATGATGCTAAGCTGCTCACTCCAAGGTATCTCCTTTTTTGGGGAAGTCTAATTTTTCCAGTAGTGGTACCTCTAGTAAAACTGTAGTAGTTATAGCTCTGTACAGCACATCTTCCTAGGGTGGATCTGCACTTCCCTGGACAGACTACTATGTGCCCTTGCAATTTCTGCTCTTGTCAGTGAAACTCCTTGTACCCACACAGATAAGTTAAGGTTTGGTCACTATTTATTCATCACATTATCTTGTCTTCCATCTTTTGGCTTCTTTCTTACTATGCTAAATTTGAACTTTTAGTATTATGTTTATGTGCTTAAAAGCCAGCACAATACGTGATATTTCTATGCACTATAAGAATAAAAATGAAAGTGAAAGGAATATTCTGCAGTCCTGTACAGAAACCTTTAAGTTCTTTAAGATTCATGATCATTCAAAGTCAGATGTCTGGTTCCCTTAGGCACATCTGGAAATACTTGTCTTAAAGGATTTCTGGATCAAAGGACCTTGCCTGGCAAGCAGCTAAATGCATACCCTGAGCAAGCTATTGATAAGAAACTGGCAATTAAACAGTACAGGTGAAACAAAATGATTATGTAAAACATTTAGTGGTTCATCAGACTTCAAACTAATGTGTACAATTTGCATTAAACCCCACACTTCTAATAGTTTTAGCTTCAAGTTCCAAGCTCATTTCACCTTAAAAGATTTGCTGGCAATATTCCCACTTTGGTTTTAAGTTAATGTGCTTGTGTCAAATGAATAAAAAAAAAAAAAAAGAAAAAATAAAAAGAGGAGGCAATTTGACAGGGCTTTACAAACCAGTTTTACACAGGAACTTAGCAAAGGACTGGATCACGGTGCTCCTTCCTTAGAATTGCTAAGTAACCTTCTGTTTTGGGGGGTATTTTTGTGTGATGGCTGAGATAATGCAATAATTTTAATGGAAAAGATGCTTGAGCCTCTTAGTCCTTGCGTTGGCTGCTTCCCAGCAAGGTTCATTCAGGTACTGTTGTAGTAATTTCTTGATGTTGTCTGAAGCTCTTTGCAACTTAAATCTTAAATTTTGCATCTAAATTACATGAGCATTTTAGATTGAGGAAGTCTATTGCTCTTTGCTGAACATACATATGTGATGAAGAAGTTGATCTTTTAGAGAAAAAAGGCTGGAACCCCTTTCTGTTGTTTAGATTACTGGCATACAAACCCTGGTGAATAGTATAGTAACATTAAATGAAAGAAGCAGATATAATCTGCTTCAGGAGGAAGTGTGCCAAAATCTGTAAGGTGAGAAAAGAAAGTAAAGAAAAATATTGCTACTCTTTCTCAAGGTCCTGCCCAAAACTATGGAAAGGCTGATGTCATAATTTGGTTTTGTTTCAAAGCCTGTGAACGGTCAGTATCACAACTCCATAATAATGTGCAAAATTGAGGCTTTTGCTTGTAGTACTATTTTTCTACAAGGTTTAACTTGAATTGGGTCCTGCTACTGCAAACACCATGACAGGAAGGGGCGTTCCAGAAGAATTTTACCACATCAGGTCCTTGAGCTGCACGGAAGACATTGCACAGAACCTGTATTGCCATTTTGCTTCTTTGCACATCCAAATGGTCTAAAAGAAGGTGAGAAGAGGGAACAGACTAACAAGTTAGATGCATAGAGATCAAGTCTTGCAGACAGTTGCCCATTGTTTCCCTCAAGCACTACCAGAGGATTTAGAGGGGTAGTATTTGGAGGGAGTCTGGACTCTCCCTCTTTTTGCATTCCTTTATGACGTTCTGTGATCCCACGGCTACCCCTGTGTGTCAGCTACGGGATCTCAGCTGCCTCAGTGAAAGCTATGTAAAATTCTGGTCAACCAGAAAGAGAAATCCAAACTGGAACAGACATAAAATGGAGTTATTAAGATGATCAAGGGACCAAAAAGCCCCCTGAGGGAAGACAAAATAATGGGTTTGTTTAGCTTAGCCAAATATGGAGAGACATAAAGTATGTTATACATATTCGAGTGTGATCACTATGTAAATGAAACAACAGGGCGGAAAGCTGGGAGCAGAATGACCATATGAAATTTAAAAGAAAGGTTCTAAACCTCAAAGGAAAGAGGTTTTCCTTTTAAAGAACCTGACAGTAGTAGCAATGGGAACAAAAAAAAAAACCACCGGAGGGATTTTAAGGTGGTGTTTGTGACTAGGTCATTAAAATGCCTCTGATACTAGAAGACTGCTTTTGCCAGTCCTGATCTAATCCTCTGCCTCATGTTCCATTCATCCTAAGATAAAAGGTGTTTCACAGAGACTGGAGGAGGCCACGATGCAAACAGCTGCTCTCACTGTAATCAGAAAGCCTACCTGGCACCGTCTCTGCTACAGAGAAGAAAAGTATTGGTGGCACTGGGGGACTGCTCAGCCACCAGGTCAGGCGAGGTGAGCACATAGGCTCAGGTAATCAGCAGTAATAGAGACATGGCAAAAGCACCTCTCCCCCTCCCTCAGAGAGTAAATCTACCTGGCAGATTATAGGCTCCATGGCATTTTTAAGAAGCAACAAGGAATTCCAGTTACTTAACATTTCATCAAATGAAGGGAGACTTTTTTTTAAGGGATACACTTTTAAAGTGCTGGCTGTGTATAATTGTCTATACATCAGAGGTAGCAACTTGTTAGCACAGCCGACGGCAGACTAATCGCTTTCTGGTAGTAAGGAAAAGCAAAAGCCCTTCGAACAGACCTTTCATGAGAAGACTTAATACGGTAATCAATAAAGACAGAGGAAAATATAGCAAATTAGATAATAACTTTTAAGTGTAAACATGTGCAAACTGGAAGTCTTTTGCTCTGCTCTAAAAAGCTCCCAGCAAAGGTACAGTTCTACTGGCTAGGAGGGATGAGTCTTAAGGGATAATCAGGCTTATATGAGATCCAGATTCCCAGTAAAGTAGGTGATAGAAATTTCTGGTTATTGTAAAGCAAAAGGGCACAAGGGGAAGGTTCCTTTTGTAGAAATCATGTGTCTTACTCTCTCTTCATAATCTTTCATTATTAGTCATTCTTGGCATTAGGTCATTTGACAAGGTGGAACCTGTCTCACTGTATATGGATCAATTACATGAATTATTAAATAAAAAGCCATATAATTAATAAATTGTAAAAAATACAGACAATTTTTTCAAGATGTATTTTCTGAAGCATCCTGGGCATTCAAAAGTGTTTTTTTCTATGCTCTTGTTTCTGTTGTGCTCTGAATGCAGTTGTTACAGATTTTCAGTCCCAGGTGGAGGCAATTCCAGCTTCTAAATCAACATTTGCCTAGATTTTCCAGTCTTTACTCATTGTCCCCTTATTGTTCTCTGTTTTATACTGATAATTCTGTTTTGAAAGTTATCTTTGTCTGCATTTAATGTGCCTGCACTGCAGGGAGTACTTATCGTATTTATCATACAACTGGAATCAAAGATTATAAGGGTAAATGCCTGTAAGGGACATGTTAGGATTTAAATGTTGACTGTCCTGTTATTTCATGCCAAGCTTAGGAGCATTGTGTGCTGCTTTGCTTAGGTGCCTTAATCATCACGGTTCTAACAATGTGAAACTGCCTCCTAAATAGGCATAAAATATTCCCACTTGGAGGCCTCTCTTTACAATCATCCAAATCAGTGCCAAAGTCTAGTAGATTCAGTGGAATACAAATACATCCTTGATTTTTTTTGTGAAGATTGAAAGTGAAAACAATAAATATCCAATAGATGCAAACACGCATAAATTAAAACAGAAGAAAGTATTTGCAGTTCTCAGAAAGATAGCAGAAGCCTAGACTCAATCTGGTATTAAGGACTAGGAAGCCCTTAGACTTTACCCTGCAGCTGGAACGTATAAGCCATCCTTTGCCTAAGTCTGATGACTCTGACTGGTTCATGTGGAATAATTTTCAATTAAGATTTTTCATCCTCATCATAATGGGGCCACTTACCCTGCTACGTGTCTTTACCAAAATACGAAAACAAACATTTATTTTGAAAACTACTGTAACCTTTTGCAAATTTATTTTTTTCTGAATAGAAAAACAGATTAATTCAATGTTTCTAAAAACACATTCAGACGATATAATCAAAGGAAGCTATTCAGAGTACGAGTGGGAACTGAGGATGAAGGGTGGCCCATGACATACTGCACAAAAAATGAAACACAAAACTTTTTCAAGTTTCAATTTTCCTCACAATGCAACATAATTAAGTCCTGCAAGACTTTCCAGGCTGTAGTCTACAGGGTGTTGCCATCTGCCACTTGTTGAAATATTTCAATAGAAGTACTTCAGTAAAGCTTTTTCAATAAATATTAAATTATAACATGAGGGTACCTGGACATATTCCCATCAGCAAAATGTTTTTTAGTTTATTAAAAAATATAATGGGCCACAAACAACAAATTTCAGTGATGCCTTTAATTTTGTACTTTGCTGTTAGGGACTCTCATGTTTCCATGGTCCGTCACTGAAAATAATGTAAAGTCTATTTTTTTTTGTCTGAGAAATGCAGCAGTAACTGAAATCTGACATTCATAAGTCAGACTACCAGAAAAACATTGGGAACATTGTTTATTTTCTTTGTTGAAAAACACAAAACAGACCAAAATGAAATTATAAAAATGCATTACCAGCCAGACTGTTTTTTTAAAAAGCTGTCTCATTTAAAAAACTGTCTCATTTAAAAAAAAAATGCTAGAGTGAAGATTTGTTCTTCTGAAAGTGAAAAAAATCTATCTGAAGTTTACAGGAAGGACACCTAAAGGAACACATGAAAAACAAACATTTTGCTGCTGAAAAATGACAGTCAATAGTTTCTTCTACATGTGCAATGGGCTCTGCATGTGTGATTTGTTGTCCTGCACTGGCAGTGCATGCATTTGCTCCTGCTCAAGGAGGATGTTAGACCGTAACCTTGGACAGGAGAGAGTTTCTACAGACACAGCAGCTATTTGGCAATATCAGGAAAATGACATCTTAGTCTTTCTCACATTGTATACAGCATTTCCATCTCCTTTTGGGTTCCAAACTGTGCCAATCCTTTGGGCACTGTCCCTTGCTCCAGCAATCATCAACTCCTTCCTATTTCTGCTAACACCACAACTTCTGCTGGCAGATTGTCACAGTTAGCAGAAATCCAGCAGACTTCCAGGCATCTAGGAATCCCAGGCAAATGGCCAGGACACACATTCCTGCCAATGCTGGCAGCTGTATATACCCTTTCCCTGGATTCCCCAGGCTTCCAAAGACTGGAGTCCTAAAGATTCTGCTGCTATGAGAAAGCCATTTCTTCCTTTTAGGCATGAGACCACATCTTCTCTTATCTTTACACACTTTTTTGCTTTATCTATGGTCCCCTCTCTTTTCCTGCTGCCATCTCCCCAGGCGCACTGGGAATTAATTATGTGAACTGGAGGTGTTCCCACCTTAGTTTTCATTCTCCTTGCAGTCTAAGCATAACTGATCAGGGAGCAGAAATGCTGGTGCAACCTGTGCTCGCTTGGAAAGGGAGAAAGCAGCAAGGTGTTTCAGTCCATGTTAGCTGCAAAGAGGCACTGGAGCTACTCAGCAACCAAAATTTGAGGGAACAGCTAGCCATGAGGTGAAAGGCAAATTAACAAAATATTTGTCTTGTGTACCCACCCAACCCCCCCCTCCAAAAAAAAAAAAAAAA
>VUYV01000069.1:1822741-1887148 GCA_008711295.1 Anarhynchus alexandrinus
AAAAAAAAAAAAAAAGAAAAAGAAAGAAACAACCTCTCTAACGGCAAACTAGAGACATTACACAGTCAACCCTCCAAGCCTAAACATTTCTTTAGCTATTCAGAATTATAAAGCAACTCAAGGAAAACAACAGATAATTTCTTCTTCTTTCACCAAAAATGGCCCTCTTTTTTTTTTTCTTTTTTTTTTTCTTACTTTTATTCTCTTTGTTAGCCTGCAACTAGATATTTGCAGGCCGTTCCATTCTTGTTTTCTATTCCTTCATTTTATGTCCTGACAATCCCAGGTGCCCAAAGAGATGTCAGTACTGTAATGCTCAGAATCCAACCCCTAAGCCTTATCCCCTTATCCCCCGATGCTGCAGGGGAACATACAGAGTCCATATATGAGTTGTGTATCTGAGAACAGGGTTAAAAAAACCTGTATTGTGGATACAGAGGGCCCTAAATTAACACATCACAATACTGAGAACATTAGCATGGCTTAAATCCTGCCCATCTCTAAAGCTTAGGTAGTGAAAATAATGTCCCTTTCCCTCAACATTTTCCATCCCAAAGCCTCTAGAAAAGAAGGCTCTGCTCCATATAACCTCGGGGTTTTTTTCAAAATATGAGCAGATCTTGCTTCTGACTTTCAAAAGGACAGAAGAAAAAAGTCCCTGGTGCCTGATACACTATTTTAAGTATTTGGTCTAAGTTTAGAGCAGTCCTTCAAGAACATCTCATTTCTGCTTTTATTTAGGACTGAATGTATTTCAGTCTTCATCGTTTCCATGTAAACATTTGTAAGTGTGCTCGGGGTTTTCTCAGTCACCACTGCTGAAGGCGGTTCCTCCTGCTGGTGCAAGTAGGGGAAACAGGAGGGACAGAAGAATAAAAGATGGATGTGTATATATATCTAGGGGAGAAAGGATATTGTTTCAGGTGCAAAGCAGCTTTTCTGCAGCCCTGCTGCCAAGTCAAAATATCCACTGGAGCAAGACTATTTCCTGGTGGCTAGGACACTTACTTTGGGGTAGATAAACCTGTAGTCTAGTCTCAATTCAATGATTCAACGGTGATGTCTGCATTTCACGTGAGTTAGATAAAATTTAAGATTAAGCATCATGGACATTAGAGGCAGAGGAGACTATGTTACAAAATTCTTATGTGTTGTGAGATAAAGGTGACATTTCTCTGCTTGGCTGGTTTTGAGCAAACCAAATACATATCTTCAGGTAAATAGCAAAAAAATGGGTTGCTATGGAATTTAAATTCTTCAGGGAATATATGTGAGCTGTGCAGAACTTTTGAGAATCACCTTTTCAAATTAGATACCTAATGCAGATGTTAGGTAGAGCCTAACCTTGTCCCCATGCATGGATCACACCTTTCTCATCCTTTGCCTTTGTCACAGATTTTTTTTCCTGTCTCCCATGGCTGTTTTTCTACAGGGGCTGGTTTAGAAGGAGAAACCAGATAATGGTTCCACTCCCACCAGAAACCAATGAAAATGGCTGCTGTGAGAACCACTGACTAGGGCTGTTCCATCCTTATTTTTGATGTTTATTATCCATAGATACCCTGGTTTCCTGCCAAAAAAAACCTGAAACAAGGATTATTCAGCATGACACGAGTAATTAGGCTTTCTCCCACTGTATGACAGGCATCTCTGTTCTAAACCTAGATCTCTTAAAATGTGTATGAGAAACCGTAATTTTCTCACTAAGCCAATCTTCCATTAAAAAAATACCCTAAACCATTCTATAGTAATAAATTATATACCTGAAAAAAACCCAAACAACCGCTATCTGAAATGAAGCTGGACAAAAATACATCTGTTAATATATAATGTGTGCAGGGAGGTGCAAGAAATAAATGTTATACCGCTTCATTTGTGATAGGCAAACAAAACTAAGGTTAAATCAAACTGCCAAGAATTAAAATTAACCCCCCTAAAGGATGCTTGTATGCATCCTTTATACTGTCAACATCTAAGTGGGATTTCACCTCTTCTGTGTAAGAAGAAAAAGAGAGGAACAAAACCAGCAAACTACCAATTTAACGATTGCTTTTATGTAAATATATCAGCATGTGCACTCATGCACAAGAACATACACACACTGGGTGATAACAGCATCTATGCCTGTCACATAAACAAAGATGGTGTCATTATTATCCATCTGCACTTAAAATGCATTTTCCATTAATACATAGAAGCTCCCCCAGGACTGACAGTTACAGTACAGCCCTTCTGACAACACTCTGATTATGTCTAAAGGTTTATAAGAAGCCAGGTCTTGCAGGAAGTTGTGTTCACAATTTCTGATTTTTGAAAATTCTTCCTATACTTAAGGCTATCTTGTGAACTTAAAAGAGGTAAAGGTGTGCTTGGTTAAAGTAGTATTATTTACAATCTTGTGTAAGTTTTATTTCTGAGTATCACCTTGAATAGATCTGATAGGATTCTTTTTTTTAATCTTCGGTGGTGTTAGGGAGTTTAATGAGGATTCAAGAAAAGATTGTCTGAATCCCAATGAATTTGACAGTAGCAAGCTGGGACATCCTATTGCTTCTTGATATTCATCACTTTGTCTTTATATATTTCAAACCAACAATTGTAGGTGACAAAAAAAAATAATTGTAAACCAAAGTCAGGAAAGTTACTGTAAACATAAATGTTATATCATATTAAGTCAATTTGCATGGCAAAAGACATACAGGAACTATCACAAAGTCAGGAGTAGGGCTCTAAGTATTGCAAAAGGTTATCTCTGAATATTAATTGATTTTTAAAATTAATCCACAGAGTTTCATATCTTTTTCAAGTATTCTTCCCATTAATATTCTAGCAATGATATTTGCTGCAGGTTAGAAACTCTTTGTTTCCTATTCAAGGTCTGAATAAATAAATTACACTGTGTGAAATATTCATGGGCAGACTTTCAGGATTCTATTATAAAAATCAGAGTTTTTAATTCTGAACACTCATAGAGGAAAATCTGGATCTCAATCTTTTATTGTTATGCCAATCACTCTATACGATTCAACCTATATAAATGTAGTGAACAGACAGTGCTGAATTGCAAAAGCATAACATCCAGGAATGTCACTAACGATGCATCCACCTGCAGATTTTTTTTTTTTTTCCACCTGAGGAAGTGCAGCCATCACACAGACTCTGAGTGAACCCCCATGACAGTATCCAAAAGCCTACCCACCTGGACAAAGACCTCACTGCATGTCCCCAGCTGGAACAGAATACCTGAATGATTAGGAGCTAGATAATAAGTTAAAACCTAATTCAGAAATCAATAAAGAGCTGCCCTCGGGAGGAACATGATGCTCAGACCTCCAACACTTCATAGAAGCTGCAGTCTGAGGAGAGGAATTAACACGTGTAGGATCTGAGTTGTCAGCGACAGTCACAGTGAGCCTCACATTTCCAGGGATCATCTGGATTGGCTGTGTAAACTGCACCAGCGGGGCTGAGCTGTGATTTGTGTGAGGTCTCTGTTTGCAGGGCAGGCATCATTGTCCACCTGCTGTATTTGTCCTGCCAAGCAAATCAACTTTAGGTTTTGTGTCAGTGACTGCTCTTATTCTGCTTGAGCAGCCACCATGCCAATCTGTCCATGAGATCCAGAAAAGTATTTCACAGCTGAAGAGCAGGTAAAACCCAGATGAGATTTGCAGTTTCTGGAGTCAGTGATTCAGTCCACAAGACTTAGGAGAGCTTTCTCGTCCCTGAGTCAACAGAGACCCAGAGCCAAGACACTGGAAGAAAATCCCAGTCTATTGCTCGTAGGAGACTGAAACCAAGACTAAGGAGTCACGGAGGGCCTAATCCAACACTACAATGTATTACATGTTGCTTAACTGACAGTGTCTCCCTTAGTTACTTTAGAAAATATGTAGCCCCAAACTTGTCATGTAGCACATGAACTCAGGAAATCCTGCCTTAAAACCTTGCTTAACTACATGCTCTGCACAGTTTTTGGCATTTCAATTGAGGTAAATGCACAAAACAACAGGTTAGGTGCCCAAGCCCTGCCTATCTTCCCTGTAGGCCCATCAGTTCAGACCTTGATATCCTTAACAGCCCAGCTTAACTGGTGTGGACTTTGTCAGACTACAACTAGGTATTTACACAGTAATTGTCCACATCTGAGCTAGTCCCCTTTACAATCACTGGAAAGAAACAGGGTGAAGTAGACATCTTCTTTTGGTCCAGTGAAACATGTTTTGGAAGTGTCTATTTCTCTCCAGTGACTACCATAGGATGTCTGACTAACTGAGGTCAATAAGCCCTGGCAAACAGCTAAGTTACAAGCACTAAAATCTCTTAATGTTTCTACTGGCCACTTTAAGTGGCTTTCTGTTCAACATGCATCTGTTGAAAGTATTGTTCTTATGTGCCAAGCAAACTGCAAAGGCAGGCAACAAATGATGAACATAGGGTTGAAGATGACAAACTAGCTCTGTGTCATAAAGGCAAGTGTTAAAACATTGCTGCTGAAATGCTTAGGTCTGCCTCTTTGTCTCTATACTTCCCAGTTCCCGATCGGTAAAATAGTGACAATGCATTCCACTACCTTTCAGGAAACTTCTGAGTATAAATATTATACTATATAAACCCTTAGCAAGTTTGCCAATGATACCAAGCTGTGTAGTGAGGTAGACATGCTGGAGGGGAGGGATGCCATCCAGAGGGACCTGGACAGGCTGGAGAGGTAGGCCCATGCCAACCTCATGCAGTTCAACAAGGCCAAGTGCAAGGTCCTACATTTGGGTTGGGGCAATCCCAAGCACAAATACAGGCTCGGAGGAGAATGGATCTAGAGCAGCCCTGAGGAGAAGGACCTGGGTGTGCTGATTGATGAAAAGCTCAACATGAGCCAGCAATGTGCAATCACAGCCCAGAAGGCCAACCGTATCCTGGGCTGCATCAGAAGAAGTGTGGCCAGCAGGTCAAGGGAGGTGATTCTGCCCCTCTACTCCATTCTCGTGAGACCCCACCTGGAGTACTGCGTCCAGTTTTGAAGTCCTCAGCACAGGAAGGACATAGACCTGTTGGAGTAAGTCCAGAGGAGGGCCACAAAGATGATCAGAGGGACAGAGCACCTCTCCTATGAGGACAGGCTGAGAGAGTTGGGGTTGTTCAGCCTGGAGAAAAGAAGGCTCTGGGGATACCTTATAGTGGTCTTACAGTACCTAAAGGGGGACTACAGGAGAGTTGGGGAAGGACTTTTTACAAGGGCATGTAGTGACAGGATGAGGGGGAATGGCTTCAAACGGGAAGATTTAGATTATATATTAGGAAGAAATTTTTCACTCTGAGGGTGGTGAGACACCGGCACAGGTTGCCCAGAGAAGTTGTGGAAGCTCCACGCCTGGAAGTGTTCAAGGCCAGGATGGATTGGGCTTTGAGCAACCTGGTCTAGTGGGAGGTGTCCCTGCCCTGTCGAACACCCTGCAGGGGTGTTGGAACTAGATGATCTTCCAGGTTCCCCTAAACTATTCTATGATGATTCTATGATTATACAGAGAGAAAAATTATATATTGTAAAGACAGTAAAAAAGCAAGAAAAACTCCACTAAGTACAGATAGAGAGATGGTAACAAGCCATTCTCTGTTGATAAGTCTGTCTCGTTTTCCTAAATTAAAATCAAAAACCCTTTCAATCTTTGGTACTTAGAATGGTCTTTAAGAGGATGACAAAACAAATCGTTTTCTTTTTTTGCTATATTTTCACTATAATAAGAGTTCAATCTGAAAAAGCATTCAAGCCCAGCTCGTCAGAGGTATTGAGATGGATAATAAATCCTGAAATCAGCCAGAGCTTCCTTTGTAGATCCAGGTCCAAGGTATTTTTTAGACATGTTCAGCAGAAAAGCAAATTAATAGTTAGTAATGCCTGACTTATCTCACTGAAATGCATTGAAAACAGGAAAATGTTAGCCATTTTGCAATTCACCATTTTTCTGTGTGTGATTAGATTCACTGATATGTTTGCATTAAATGATGCAAAGTATTCATATTTACCAAGTCCACATGTAGCCATACTTTCATGAGTTGCTGCAACATCAGTTATGTAATGCTCCCAACATCTTCTCCAACACCTGTAATGGAGACAGAGAGATCTGCCCAAGGTCATAACACAGAATTTCTACTTTGAGTTCTTACACAACCAGATTTTTTTAAGAGGCACAATGGCACAGTTTTCTTGCTATACATATTATTTTCCCAATTTGGTAGCAATGTGTCAGAAATCACAATCAAAGGAACAAATTTTGCCTAGTTAAAAAAAAATGGCTAAAGGAAATGAAGGTGATGTGTTACCCAGGAACTGAGTAGCTGTGTGGCACTGTGGACACAGGAAGGGAGAAGACTTGGGCCACAGAGATCAGGCCAGTGGCTACTGCCAGGGAGAGAGAAGGGAAGAACTCAGGACAAGGGTGAGAGCATACTGCCACCAAAGAAGATCACATCTCAGGCAACAGGAGGATAAAACCTACATCTGTGTGTGAGTCTAATCTTAATGGAGAGAATAACAGGATACACCCTGGGTTTTCCCCCTTAAATTTCCAGCACTCTTTCAGCAAGAGCATCTTGGATCTACAAGTTTTTGAGATGTTGTCTTCCTACCTACTCTCAATTGCCCTGTTAATTTCAAGTTCTAGGGGTGATTTCGTTGTCTGGCATTTATGTTTCCTTTTCAGAAGACTTCTGGAATATATCCTCTCCTCTGGAGCTGCCAGCACAGCAGGCTTCAAGGGAAAAGGTGAATGCCTCTGACCCTCTCCAGAATAAGATCAAACACAGCTTGTCTAAGAAAAAAAAGCAAAGAGAAAACTTCAAGAGAGAAAGAAGCAAGGCAAAATAAATTCAGAAATGATTTGCATATTTTGCAGAACTTCACAAATAATTCAGAAGTTTCTACAGTCACAAGGAGCTCTGATTCATCTGAAGCATTTTGGCAAGTTCTCTTAAATTTATGCTTTTTAATTTTGCACCAATTTTCTCCAGGATTCTGGTAAATGTACTACCTTACAGATTTAAGAAATGAAAAGGCCTTTCTCTGCTTTTGAGGCCTTTCCCTCCTCTGTGTCTCAAAGAGAATTGGGAGTACCAGTATTTTTCAACTTTTTCTCAGAGGTTTCCTTGACTTGACAGGGATAATGGATTGGCCTCACAGGTCAGCTTCATTCTCACCCACAGTTTAGGAACCCTGAAGACTGAAGATAATAAGAAAAAGAAAAACAGCACTCTTTAATCCTTTGGTATCACACAGAAATCACAGTTTCATGTTCAGACATAACTAGGTCATTTTCTTCCAAAAGAAAGATAGGTTTGGCATACCGCACTTTCCAAAATAAGTCCACTGCTTTATCCACTAGTAACTGCCCTTTTTGTTTTATTATTGGTAGTCACAAGGTCAAATGATTTCAAAAGTGACCAAGCACCAATGTGTTAGCAGAAAACACAGGATGGCCTCTTCATTTGGTCCGAATGCAAAAGGTCTACTTTGAAATGGCATTACTTTTACAACTTCTTCAGTAAAGGAAATTGAAACTAGCTTGTAATGTATCCATTACATTTACCAGCAATTCCTGTCCTAAATTACTTCCTTTCAATCTCAGTTACATTCTAACTCACAACATTAAGTCAGTTATAATGCTAACCCGAGACTTTTGCTTTCAATAGTGCAATTGATTCTGCAAAACATTGGAAAGCTCTCCAAAAACTCCTAAGATCTTTTCTGGCAGCTGTACCTACTGCAGCAAATGACTCTTGACCCAGACTCAGCAAATGACTGTGTGTGTATGTGTGTGTGTGCGTGTGTGTGTGTGCGTGTGTTGTAAATTCCTCTTTTCATGGTCGGGAAATAAGTTGGGAGGAGATACAGATAGCAGCAATATTTATTGTAATATATTTTATTAGGCTGTTATTATTAAAGGAATCAATACAGTATTATTAAAAGCTGGTAATTATTTGCATGGAACATTTTCTTATTCCCTCCCAGTGTTCTCACACCCACAGGTACACACTGTCACACAGACTCTGCCACACGCACAGCCACTCACCGTCACCCAGGTGGAGGCCAGCCCAGCAGTTTACTCACGGGGGAAAGCTGCACTGGTGTACAGTGGCTTCTAGGCAGGTGTGCAGAGAGTCCCCACGGGGTTTCCACAGCATCACATGCAGTCCTGGTGCCTCTGACAGTGCACAGCTGCCTCTGCCACCTCAGATGTGGTCTGAGTTGCACAGCCCTTCGTTGGTGCTAGCGTATGCTGGTGGCCTTATGCATGCTCAGCAGACTGAGTCTTCTTTCATTTCTTCAAAAGGCAACAGGGCTACAAGTCTCCAGAGCTGGTCAGCATTTGGGAGACTTTCACACATTTCCTCTCAACTCATACTTTTCCTCCCTTCGGCCTACTCTGTTCTTGTCCACGGGTGTAGGTAGGACCCGTTCACACCCATTTGTGCAGAAGATGCCTTTATGACACATGAACGTGTGTTTGAGTCCTGACTTCAGTCTACTCCCCTCCACCTGTCAGGACAATCCCACAAAAGAAGCTGTGTCTCTGGTGGACCCTGTTAATATATTGAAACAGAACACCTAACATGGATGAATTATACTTTGGGGGCTGGAGCGTGTCGGGGCAGGGCTGCCAGACTTACCCTTATTCACATCTGAAAGACGTGTCGGTAAATAAACCCCAAAATGTTGGTGGCAAGTATCGTATTGTAACAGACACAAAAATGTCTCTTGTGCTACATACAGAGCCAATTGCACTGTTTGTGATTAAGAAAAACTGAGCCCAAGCCCCAGCTGGTGTTTGACACAGTTGCCAAAGTGGAGTATCTGGCCCATTGAAAAATAAATATTGCTTATAGGTCCCCATACAGTAATCTGAAATTATTGCCCTGAAAATTGTGGAGTTGCTAATGTGAAATGAGCAAAATTGCTTGGCTGAAACCAAAGCACAGTGCATTTTCTTGGGAGGGGATGTGAGAAAGGGGGCCACAGCTCTGTTCTTTAATCTGACTACACCTAGCCACTTGGTACGGTCACAGCCAAGCTGGGTCCTCAGTCTTTTCCTTCTCTCTCCCCTTCCCACCCATGTAACTTGTAGAGTTTCATATCCAAAGAAGTAGACTGGAGAATGAGCAATGAAATGAGTAATATAATTTGGTGCTTATTGTCACAGAAGAGACAGCATGGTGTTGGCTTCTTTCATGTCGACAGCAAACAAAATTCAATTACTGTTTGGATATGATCAATTATTGCCAAACTACCTGCCAAGTCCATTTGCTCTGTTGGCACGAAAAGAGCAGCTCCTCCGGAAAGGATGTCAAGTATTCCCATGGTAAAGAGAGAAGGCAGGGAGAGGAGAGACAGAACATTAAGAAGAGGTACTGAATGACAATAAGACCATTTTGCGCCATAGTTTTGCTCTGTAAAGCCCCTAAAGTGTGACAAGGAAAGTAGTGTCAGAACAGATCCCAGATGGAGCTGAAAAGGCTATCAGCTGCACTTCACAGGCGCTCCACAGTGCCTGGAGAAAAAAATGCCTTGCAGCTGGTCAGTGGAAAAAATCACTGCGATGCTCAGTGTAAAAATGTCACTGATATTCTATCACTACCACCACAATTTGCACACACAACAAACTTTCTCTGAGCCTTTTCAATTAAACCTGAGAAGAAAAGCCAACTGCCTGTGGAAAAAGGCATTCATGTGTACTGACGCTTTTTAGCATCTGACTAGTTGTCTATTCACACAGGGCTGTGAGCCTTCTCTACTTACGTATGCAAATATATTTACTCTATTTGTTAATTGATGTAAAGTAACTAATATCCAGTAGGTTATAAATGGTTATATTTTAGTAATCTTGCAAGTGGTGATTGCCATGTAGCTTCTGAACTCTGGAAGTTTGAGGTAATGACTTTGTTATGGGAATAATGAATCAAGAAGATAGTGAGACTCCAGACAAAGATGGAAAAAATCAGGTGCTTGTCACTTTCTTACTTTGAGAACAGAGAAGGGATTGGATTGTATATTATTTAAAGGTAATAAAACTTGGAATACTTAGGCAAGTCTTAGGGACTTCATTATATGCAAGCGCATCATACTAGAAGGTCTCAATTTTGAGAACATTTTTTGAAAGTTACTGCAGTTGATACTCACCTGTGTTTTATGTGTGCGTACTGAGGATGGGCGCATATGAATATTGTAGGCATGTGAGCATACTACTTTAGCTGACTTCAACCTATATGACATGAGAATTTTAGAAAGTGACAAGGGTTATAACTCAGAATCCAGAAAAAAAAAATTATTTACTGTAATGAAATTCTGCAGAGAGCAATGCTAGAAAAATGAGCTGAAGGCACCATTAAGCAAGTGGTAAATAAAAAGGCAATTTAGCAAGATCATTTATTTAACAAGTGGAAGTAGACCTACTGTTCCCTCCACTTTCTTCTTCCCACTGGCCTCAAAGAGGTTTTTCCTGAATACTTAACTATTTACTTCTATTAGGCAATTATTGGGAAGATACTGATGCTGCCAGACCTCAAACAGGCATTGATGCAGTGTTATCAGGTCGCATGATCTATCAAGTCCAGGTTTTCTCCTGCAAGCCAGGGACACCGTTTTCATTCTCCTGATTGCAGAAACAGGTTTGACACACCTGGTGTGTCCATAGCAGCAGGTTGATTTATTTTCCTAATTTAGGCTACAGTGACCAAGTGCAGGGCTGCTTAGCAAGTACTCTCAAACGGCACCAATTATGTGATGTTCAAACCTTGTTCTCTCTTTTCCTGTTTTTTCACCATCCTTTTCACCACTTTTGTACTTTCCTTTTTCCACCCCCAGTCCAAAAAACAAACCACTTGCTGATGATTAGTTTATCCCCCTTTTGTTCCAGTTTCAGTATGCCTGTTTCCTAGGCAATCCCTGCTTTATGTGTTATCACTGATACCTTTACACTAGGTGCTGCTGGGCTTTGAGGATTTTAATCTCCAAAAGATCACTGGACCCTCATTATCTGTGAAGTTTGGCCATCTCTCCCACAACTGCCCCTTTAACACCTGTGGACACAGACAACCTCATGGCACTACCATAATTTTTTCAACTCTTTGCCATGCTGCTGCCACATCCAGCGGTTTCTCACATTGTGTCCAGTGATTTTCTACATCCCGTTCAGTTACCTCAGCCATTAGGCCCAGCCAGTGGCCTAATCATTTATCTGCAACCCCAATGTCTTCAAGCAGTAGGTACAGAATTACCCGTGAACAATGTATAGTCTGTATTGTGTTGTGTATATATACTACATAACACATTTCTATCTGCAGAGGACCTCAAACTCCTGTGTGGAGCAACGAACTCCAGTTTGTATTCCTGTTTTATGTTTTGCTGCTATTAAACTTCTAGGTTGGGCTTTACATCAGCGACAAGAGAATATAGGATAAATCAGAATATAGGGGCTACTGAAAGTTCATTCCATTGTACAGAAGTCCATGCTTTTGCCAAGAAAGTTTGGACTACATGATCCAACCTGGTATTCTATGAGTCTATGATCCTACGGTATCTTTGTCCACCGATGCTACTATGACTATGGTACATGAGTTAATTGCATTCATATAAGGTAATAAAGAAAACAAGCTAATGTTCTAAAAAAGAAATTGCTTTTATGGAAACACGCTTCAGAGAACCACACTCCACTGCAAATCTTGTAAGGGTGAAATAATTCCATTTCTACTGCCTTGCCTTGCAAAAGAAATTGACAGTGTATGACAATGTAATGCACTTACTAAGACAGCAGAACATCCATGCTGGGCCAGACTGAAAATCTGTTCAGCCCAGTTTTTTAATAGTAGACAAATGATGGCTGCTTTTGCAAAATAAGTAAGAAAACAGCACAAACAAATGACAAGTCCAGTGTAGTCCTCATTTTCAGCAATTTAAAGCTTAGGGACTTCCTGGGTCCAAGCTTGTAGCTTTGTTGCTGTGTATGTTTATACCAAGAGGCACTGACGGATTCTTTTTTTCCCCCATGAACTAGCTCTTTAGGGGGTGGAATCAAATACAATCACCATTCCAGCCTATGCATAATATGATAATGTCATGTTTCCGAACTTCTGCAGAGAGTAAAGTGATCCTGAAATAATGATACTTTGTAAATGAATCAGGGGAAAAATGGTAAGAATCTTCTGCATATAGTAAGTCATTTTAAAAGAAAAGGCCGTAGAGCAATACCACCGGGGAAGGGGATTTTTTTCAATTGCCTTTTTTTATTCCCAAACCTTTGTTTGCTGGATTTTAGTTGTATAACTGATTACACACAATGTAACGTATCATTTTATACTACTTACACAATATAACATAACTCCTTTCATTATCTTTATTAATACAACATACTGTGACAAAATATTAATTTGAAGATATTTTTAAAATTATTACAGTGATAGTAGTAATTTCCCCCCATCAACCCAAGAATGTATTGAGCATAATGACGAAATGAAAAATTCTTACCCCAGAGATTTTAGATTCCAAAAAAAAAAATGCACATAAACAACACAGAAGAGAACAGATCCTTTGATAGCATAGAAAAGAGGAACAGAAAATAAGTGAAGTGAACAGGAGATATTGGGCCCCATCTTGATGACAGAGATATAATCCCATGATTTATGGGTCAAAGGTCATTATATACACCCATCCCCCTACTCTCTGCACACATGCAAAGTTATAGAGAGAGAGAGATGCTGAAATAATGTTATTAAGATTATAAAGGCAAACACTCAGATATGAAGATATTTAGAATATTATGGTGAGTTTTACTTTACTTGCATGTCTTGTTTTTCTGAAATGATAGAAAAAAAATCTCTGGAGATGAATCAGAGCTAAACAGGGAGATAAATGTGTATTTGTAGGATCCTTACCTGTTCATCACAAAACGATAACTGTGCAGTTAGAAAGGCAGAGGCCTGTACTGTAGTGATAAGAAGGATCTCTCCACAATTATGGCAGCTGAATAGCTCTTGCTAAACTTTTAGCAGATAGATAGTAATTATCAAGTCCTCTTTTCAGGAGGTTTGACTTAAAAATTGGATCCAAAGTGCTCAGGTATCACAACTGTGACAAAGTCACTGGTAACCCTGATCTGTGTGAAGAGCTCAGACGAGTCAGGTCCAATTTGGTATCCGAGATGACTTGCTTAGAGAAGAGCTTGATGTTGCCCTGTGCACAACAGCAAAGCTGGTTAATTGAGGTCCCTGACCTACCCTCTCTCTGCCTGTTTGAAACCTCCCCCATAACACATTTTACTACCCACTCAGTTAAGCTGATTCAACTGTGTATGTGTACTCATGCTGTGAGCCAGACCAATGAAATCATCAGTATTAAAAAATAATAATACCTTTTTGGTGGGTGTTCAGTATTTTCTATTTGTTTCTCAGCCTCCTAATTCCCATCAGCTGCCTTGCAGCACAGCTTCACAAGCAGCTGAGGGTGTGACAAACTCGGTCGGGGGCTAGGAACAACTGATTGCATCGGGAAGGGAGGCAAGCTGGTGTAATAATAGTTTAGCCACTAGAGAAACGGCGCAGCGTGGCTACACCTTACAGGCTGGCAGGGCCGGTATCGACACTGAAGCCAATTAGCCCTGCTGAGCTCCGAGCAGTCAGATGTGGAGCTGGGTCAGTCACTTCTCCATTGAACCTACCGGTGCCCCACTTCCAAGGAAACTGTGCAAAGACACCTGCGCCGACAGCCCGCATCGCTCGCACGGGTACTGTGGGGTTGACTTTTGTGGCTTTCGCTGCTTGCAAGAGCAGCTGTGCTGCTGAGCCTGAGCTAGCCTTGGAGTCAGCACCGGCTGTGGAGTGCTCTGCCTGCCCCAAAGTCCATCTGGACCCATGCCGGCTCTGCACGGGGTCAGTTTACTCATCTATACCTCCAAGCCACACTTAGTCTGCAACCCAGATAATCCACCTGTGGAGAACTGAGAGCTGACAGTTACTCAATTCATTTTTTTTGATGCATTTAGTAAGATTGTACAGATGGATGCCATGAAAAACTCAAGAGGAAATTAATGGTTCTGTCTTCAGAGCATAACTTGTATGTTTTGCTGTAAATAAGTTGTCCAAACAAGTAGGAGAAAACACAGTGGTGGGGACTTACTCTTTTAGTTAGTACTCTGTCCTGTGCTCTGAATGAGGCAGGGGTCCTATAGGAAAAAAAAAACCAAAACAAACAAAACCCCCATATTAATTAAGATTATTTACTTTTCCATGGCATGGGAACAAAACAAGGCAAGTGAATATTTGCAAGCAACCTTAATTGCAACATCCTTTAACTTTTAAGGCATCACCATGGCAACCATGATGAAGTTCTTTATATATGCTGCTTCCTGTTTTTTATAAGTTCATATAGACAGCCTCAGATTCTGTCACGATCCTGTCATTATGTGTGTAGCTACCTGGCTAAGACTGTGTTATCGAGAAGAATTTCGAAGCATGGAAGATTGTGGTCTGCCACCCTAGAAGTAAATTACAGAGTCATAGAATGGTCAGGGTTGGAAGGGACCTCTGGAGATCATCTAGTCCAACCCCCCTGCCAGAGCAGGGTCACCTACAGCAGGTTGCACAGGACATTGTCCAGGTGGGTTTTGAGTGTCTCCAGAGGGGGAGACTCCACAACCGCTCTGAGCAGCCTGTTCCAGTGCTCTGCCACCCTCAGAGTAAAGAAGTTTCTCCTCTTAAAGTTAAGAAAGAGTTCCAAAAGCAATATGGAAGAGAAAACAGAAATCTTTATATACAGTGTGCATGAAGGGCATGTTAGGGTGCTTTGTGCTAGCTGAACAGAGAACGAGTGAAACATTAAAAAAAAAGCATTTCTGAGCACATAAGGACAGAAATATATGGCCTTGAATAAACCATACGATGGGGATGACATAAGTCATAATGACAGATAAAAAAGATATTCGCCCTGAAGGACATGTACTCTGCTAATAAGGAGATGGCAGAAGGGCAGGATACGAGGACTCTGTTAAAAATTTAAGGTCATAGAGAAAACATGAGAATGTTTTGAGGCAGAGACAGGAGGATTTGGCAATGGGTCACTTTTGAAGGGGACAACTGTATACACCTGTGAGACAGTGAGATCAGCAATGGAGAACAGGACAGCAGAATTGGCAAGGCTGGCAGTTTCTAAACTAGCTTACTCAAATTTAGCTATTGTGCCTATAAGTAGCCTTTTAAATCAAAACAGCCTGATACCAGAAGGTAGTGAGCAGCTGGCGTTCCTACTGATTCTGAATGAATGAATGGGTATCTGCAATTTTGGAATCTCGGGGCTAGGACAGGAACTTAGTAAAAAAATCAGTTGATATAGCCTTCAAAGCAGTAGTCTGAAAGACAGACAGTGAGCTAGAAAAGGAAGCCAGTGTGGTTTGTAGACTTCCATCCAATAGACATTAGAGGGAGAGGAATGAGTCTCCTCCATTGTGATTTCTGTGTCAGAATATTACCCAAACAATAAGAAGTACAAAAAAAGAGGGGTATGACATACAAAAAACACAATAAAAGGGGGAGGGAGGGCTTCAAATATGATGCAACATAGCAAAGATCAGTCAGGGGTACAGCTAAGCACTTTTATGAAATTAGGATGTAAAGTTTCATGCTGTATTTATATGAGGATAAAAGAATTAAATCTTGTTTTTTCCTTGCCTTTAGTGAGTGTGCTAACTTCCAAAATAGCTCAAGTGTTACACTATCATTTCTTTCAATCAATGTTTACTGAGAGAAAAAACTTTCCACCATCCTTAGGTGGAAAGTTGTGCTGGTGGCTTGTTGCTGTGCTCCACCCTGTTCCTAGCTCGGCCCGGTTAATAATCAAAGGATGATAAACTCAGCATCAGAGGTCCAGAAAATGGTTAAGGCCAGTGAATCCTGATCAAAGTGATTGTTTTTTTCCTGGTAGTTTGAAGTAAGATCCATACATACTCCTCCTTTGTAACTTGCATAGTTCCTTATTTTGACTACTGGCTTTTGCAGATGCTGCTCCTGGGTACCATAGTTTACCTGTGACTGACTGGTTGTTGACAAGGATTTTGAAGCCTTCCTCAGATTTACATATATTTGTTGCTAAGCTGTAGTCATGTTTGCTTATGGAAAATTTTCTGGTTTATAACAGATTCTGCTATACAGTAGGCAGCCAGCACTTCTCTTTCCAGTAACTACTTCCAGTACAGTGTCTATATTTATGATTTTTTATAACTATAATAAGTTCATCAGCTGTTGTGCCACATGTTAAAAGCTATGGGTTACCATTAGCAGGAGATATGTTAATCTTGCACTTAAGTATCCTGTCAACCAACCGATGTATATCTGGTATATCTTTTCTTTGATATTTGTTTTAAATCTGCTTGAAGTTAATTTAGTGTTGTACTTTGAAAAAAGATACAAGTTACTGAATGATTAAATGGTACTGTCACCTGAAATAATGAAATATTGTACTAAGTACTTCAGAAATGTCCCATGATATATTCTGGTCCCATGTACATTCACCCTACCATCACTGACACAAAAAGTCATCATATATGATGAGTCGTTGTAAGTCTGTGATCACAGAGAACATTTTCTACAGATATTCAATAACCTCCCAAATTACATATTTCACAGAAGTAGGTCAAATTAAGCAGTGATTGAAGACTAACATTTCTGCAAGTACCCAGCTATTCAGATTTTATCAAGATAATATCGAAGAGAAGTGCTCTGCATATTAAGAATGGGTTATCTTTTTGTAATAGAGATCTAAAACTGCTGCGGGTAATGTAAAGGTCTTTTTTTTTCGTGACCTCTTTTTAAGTTTCTGCTCTTCGTCTCTTCAGATGCTATTAACTCATGTTGTACAAGATCAGGGTAAGATCTTCTGAGTCACTGAAGATGTTCATCAGTTCTGCATTACGCTGAGAGGAAAACAGTGGGAGTGCTGAACACAGAGACTCCTGTGCATGTGGAATCGTCTGCACATGTCACAGAATGCACTGTCATTACACAGCTAGGCAGCACCAAAGAGTCTACTAGTGCATGTCTTTGGATAGCAGGTTGGCATCTGGTCTGTATTTCTTAGTTCTCTTAAGGGACTTAATTTTCAGACTTTTTTCCCCAATGCACGAGATCACAGGAACGTATACTGTAGATTTAAATTGCCCTTTACAGTATTTGTCGGCCACTTCATTCCTGACTTCTGTTTCCTTCTAGAGCTAAACAGGTCAATAGTTGCCACCTGGACCACAGTGCTTATGCCAGCAGAAGCCTGTAGAGTAAATACAGTTAACAATAGACCTTGACTGGATACACCCGCCTGGGGAAGATGGTGTTCCTGGCTCCAAACAGATGTCACTGACCAGCAGTGACATCTTATGTCAGAAAAAGAATTTGGTATCACAAGAAGATACAGCTGTGGCCACCATTACTTGACTGAGACACAGCAACTGCAGATGAAGGCTCCAGTGTGTGAAAAGCTATATACTGAAAAAAAACCAAACAACAAACAAACAAAAATCCCTGTGAACTTTCCGTAAGAATGCCATACAGGGAGAAAGAGATGATCTAAAACAGTACAGCAGAATGATCACAAGGTAACAGTATAGCACTGCTATTCAGCAAAAGAAGGAGAAATTACACAACATTAGCCACTGAACCATTACCAGATTTTTTGTAGGCATATTAGAGGTGGTCAAGAAGAGAATTCCCATTCTGTATGAATTTCTGACATTTTGGAATCTGTTCTTATTCTGATTAAAATGAAAAATCCAAATGTCAACATTTTCTAAGATACAGTCCCATGGAAATATGTCTTTGGAAATGTCAGAATTTCAGTACAAGTTTCTTGTTAAGAATGTTGAATCATTAAACTACAAGAGATTATATATATGTAGCTATATCTGCTATTACTTGCGACACGTGAAATAGTAAAACATTATTGAGAACAATCAAAATGAAACTGTGATTCACAGTATAAATGAAAGATGATGAAATCATAATGAGATAGTCTTATCATACTGAAGTGAGAAGTCTTCCTGTGACAGTACTTCAACTAGTTTCAGTAATTATGTAGGAATAATATTATGTTTAACGATATTGTCATTATTGTCATGACAATTGTCATGACAATTATTGTCATGATGGTTCAAATTTGTACACTTTATACAAACAAGACCACAAGCACAGTGATTGCCTTATGTTACTTATTTGTTGTTAACTCTATGTCATTCAGATTGTTTCATAATCAGTGTTTCATAACGCACCCAGATATGTTTTGCATTAAAAAAGCCAGCAATTTGTCTATTGACAGGTGCTCGGCTAGCAATGAAAATAAGTTTTGATTCCAGTACAATAAACTTGCAACTTAAATGGAATTACTGTTAAATTACTGTTAAATTAATTACAATTTTATTACAAAAGTGATTACATACTTGTTTTTATATGTTCTTGCATTTATATTTTCACAGCGGTGCTTATGCGAATTTAGCTATACAACTCCCATAACTACAGTGAAAATTTATTCCTTGGTGTATTATTTTGTAGTCTTCCATAAATAACAACCTTGAGGTTTATGGGTTAAGTACATTATTTTTTTGTCAGCTATGTATCCGGGTTTCTTTGGCTGCTGGGAATTAATTTATAAAAGAAACATTCATAGACAATACTTCTTATGCCCTGTAGCACGCTTAGATGTTGAAAGTCTTTTACTGTGGATTTCATTGCTTCAGTGGGTTTTAAAAAGCGTTTATTAAATTTGGTGTTTCATTGAAGGAAAATCACAAGATAGAAGAGACAGAAATCTCACTCACCTAAAACGCTTAAGCAGTATAGTTTGTTAAGGTCCCCCAGTGCCCTCACCAGGGATTTCCCCTGATCTGATGAAGTGGGGAGGATCCATCAGACTCCAGAGGAATTGGTTTAGAGCACTATGTGTGTGTGTAAATGGGGGGATATAATTTACTCTATTGCTGGGTGCTGGGCAGTGCCCTCGCTGGGTCTGTGCATGACCAGCATCCCACAGGCAAACCTTCACACAGTCTGGTACGCCTGGATGTAAGGTCTCAGGCACAGTCCTTGCATATTACGGCCTCATGTGGACAGTCTGCCGTTTGTTCAGAAAAGAAAAAATTATACTCAAGGCTTCAGTTAAATTTGATATAGAAATGAATAAAATCATCAACACAGCAGCCTCCACAGTATTTGTTTTGTTAATAAGTTCCATTTATTTTATTCTATTCTTCTCATTTTTAGCTATGGTATAGCACTGACTGCCATTTGTTAGGTCGCACTTGTGACCTCACCCATTTAATTTCCTGAATAAGCCACCAAATGAGATGCCTCAGGCAGCTAACCCCATCAGAGCTATTTTTACCAGCCTGTCTACAGATGCACACATATGCACACAGGGAGCACTGCCCAAGTTATGTTCCAGTGGCAATCTCAGAATATTTTTTTTTGAACCAGAAAGGCCATGTGTAATTCAGTTTTAAAAAGACTTCTGAACACCGATCTTGTCATGAGCATCCAAGACACAGGCAAGTGTCTGTTGTAACTACACCTTGAGCCAGCTCTGCTTCCTTCATACCTGTCTCACCTGCTTTTTCCTTGTAGTGCTTCTTTGGATCCTTGAAAAGGAACTCTGCTGTAAATCTGTCACTGAATCCCCCTCCTCCTCTCCATGCCAAATGATGAGGAGAAGCAGCCAGGCCGTGCCTGTCTCTACTTGTGGCCTTTTCTCTCTCCCGCCTCTGCTCTGACCTCTCAGCCACCTCCATGTACTTCAGCACTGGCCGTCTCATTTACATGCATGTTTCAGGGCAGCTCGGTATAACCCTCATGTTTCTCCCTGTTCCAGAGCACAAACATTTACATTGAAGCTCTTGTCCTCTGCACAGGTTCAGGTATTCCTTGTTAGAGTCAGGGAGATAATAACGCTCCCACTGGTTCCCTGTCCTGCACAAATACGTGCTTATCTTGATACTGTCATATGCTGTTTGGTGCAGTAAATTTTCTCCACAGTTCTCTTGAAAATGTATTTCCATTGATTTATTTTAGCCAGTTATCTGACACATTTTTACAGATTTTCTCAGTCAAGTATTACTTGAGAGCAGAAATCCTGTCCTAACTGCTCCTACTACTAGTCCTGATTGCTTTATGATAAGTTAACAACATAGTACTAAATTAATCTTTCGGGTCAGTGTCTCCATTTTCCTTAAATCCTACTTAGTGCAGCCTGGATAATAAAATCAGTTTATGCTACTGCACAATTCAGTACTGCAACATTTAATAAGCCCAAATATTAATTTGACTGTTGTAATACTAGATATCAGCATCCTAAGTAATTACACCTGAATTTTTAGTCTTTTTTTTCAGACAACATAATTATTTGCAGGTTATTACGCAGCACAGAGGATTTGTCTTTGTCAAATACATTTTTTATTTGCTAGCTTTAACCAGTCTCAATAGATCTGATTGTTACCATGCAGAAAAGTGGAAAAAAGTAGATAAGTGAATGAATTTCCATTTCATCCTAGGCTTGAAAATTCTTCAGGCAAAGCTATTCAAAGTACAGATAAATTAAAATGTAATTTACTCTTTTCTTCCACTTCAGAAATTAATGCCTGTGTTCTTTGTTTAGCCCCTATTATTCATATAATGGCAAGTTCTAGGTCACTGCATACAGGCAGCTGATATTTAGCAACTGATCTTAGTGGGGCTTAATTGGTTTTCTTGTGACAATTGTATGTTTCCTAAATAAAGATCAAAATGCATTCCTACTAGCAAATCCTTGCTTTCCAGAAAAAACATCTATGAGGGAGCACTTCAACAAACAAATCCTATGAACACTGGTATTGTTTCTGAGTTTAATTTTTCTCCAGCCAAAATCCAATTTTTATTAAAAATTATGGAAATGGCTGCCATGGATTTCAGGGCTAAGTGCATAAAATCTTGTTCCTTTATTTGGAATTAATCTGTCAGAATTCTTTTTACAGAGTTAGGTCCTCTATTGTAATGTGATCATTTCAAGATTTTGGTGTAAAACTGGTACGACAAAGAAACAAAAATTCTATACAAAGCAGAGGGTGGTTTGATTGCAAAAAGTCAGCATAAAAATCTTTAAATATTCATCTACCCTGACACCATCTTCTGGAATGTGTCTGGATAGTGGCTTCATAAGTTAGTCTTTTGGAGGTGGTCAGAGGGACAGTATTCATTTCTCCAGTTTCTCTTTTTTTTATCCAAACCATAATATTAGACATGTCTCCAACTTTATTTTAGAAATGTCTAACCATTATAGCTAAATTGACTTCTTTCATTTCTTGCCACTTCTTTTATTGAGAACTACAGGTCAGGATCCTCACCCTGTATATCATCTTTGGCTAAAACCATTCTCTCATTCTGTATAAAGGATTTTCTTAAGACCTGGAGCCTGAGTGACAGATCTAAGAGACAGCCTGTCCCGTCCATTCACAAAGGTAAAACTCTCACTACCTTGCATCCCAACAGCTGAAAGGATTTTTTTTTTTTTTAATTCCAGATTAGAAAAGACAGTCCTCCCTACTAATAACCATAGAGATGCTGCTACAAAGATTTTGTTTCTGGTCCATCAAATCTTAAACATTATCCATCTCTTCCTTTATTTTCCCTCTGTCTCCCCTTCAGTATTGTGTTCAATATATTTCTATTCTCCGCATCCAGTCCGCATCCAGTCTTGCCAGTACTTTTTACTTGACTGGACCACAATTATATTCTCTGTCACCAACCTGGGAAAATTTTTAAGCAAACAGGTCTGTGCTTGACACTCCCCTGTGCCACTTGGGAGGAGCTACTTGTACACAATTGCATTTGTCTTTTAGTAAGCCACTTTTTTATTAAATTGCCTGGGAAAAAAAATTGGCAAAAGTTGGGCAACAGAGATGGTAGCAGGTCTGCCTGTCATATTGACGTGCATGGTCTTTATTTGGAGCTTGTACCTATCTGATGTTTCATCTTTCACATTTAGAATGCTGGTTCTTTGCAGAAGAGACTTTTTGTTATTTTTGTTATTAGCTTCTAATACAGTGGCATGCTAGCCCATGAGCAAGACTGATGCTAATATAGATAATGACAATAACAACATCAGCAAGCTACTCTGGGAAATGATCGTGCACAGAATGCTCTTATGACTGGAGAACTGCAAAAATGAACTTTTTGCTCTCTTTTCCTTTACAGTGAACTCCAACCTGTCATCAGTTTGTAACTTATGCACCACAAAATTAGTTAAGATTCTGGTCCAGTGCGAGGTATTACATGCTGCCTACAGTCACTTTATGAAAATTTTAACATTTAACTTTCTGCCATTTACACTAATGCAATGAAACCAGTATGAGTTACGTACAGTCTTTGGGCATTCTCTTCTGAGTCACACTGATCTTGTGTACAGTAACAAGACACTGCCACCAGTCACCTGTGCTGTGACTGAATGATGAGCTGGTGAGCCTTTACACTACAAAGCAAACTACAGCAAAAAACACATAGCTCCAGAGGAAAAATATGCCACAAGGAGCAGCCAATGAACTCTTTTAGTGTATGCCTGGAATTATTTCAGATTACTCTAAAGTAATGTGAAATGTGTCAATTGTCACATAACAAGGTGCAAACATGACAGTGAAGTGCTTCTTTACAGTGTGTTTGTTACCACTTTTACTTATTTCTTTGGCATTGGTGCATCTGACTGTGAACAAAGTCATAAGAATGAGGGAAATCTGTAGTCCTAGGTTGCTTTCTGGGATTGTTAAACCCAGGACAGGAAGAAGGTGTTTGATTCATGAGGTGGACTAAAATCATATGAATTTGAGGAAAATGTGGTAATTTAAGCACCAAGGTGCTTGAGGCAGGCAAAGATTTAGAAATGTAGGTAGCATTTAACTTCTAGAAATACAAAGATCATTTTACCACCTAAAGCTCCCTTTGAATATGGGCAAAATTCATATTTTTAAAATGCTAATTTTAACCAGAAGGACAACCTTCAAGAAGCTACTCTTATTTCACGTTTAACCTATGTTGAAGAATGCAAGCAGTGAGATAAGCAAGCCATTTAAGGGTTAGATTTTACCTTCAGTGAGATTTGCAATCTATTTTTTTTTCCTGTGTCCAATAGAATATACTTCAATTCCTTCTCTCAATATAACGAAGACAGTGAAACTTAAATCAAGGTATGGGAGGGCTTCCAAAACCCATTTTCTCACAGTGTCACATGTCTCCATTGCTTAGTATAAGGTTTCTCAGGAGCAATTCCCCTATAGTCTTTAATGGCAAGTTATAAAAAAACCATTTCAATATCTACAGTACGTTTTAAGTAGAATTTAGAAACCTAAATCGAAAAGAGATCTGAAAGAACATTGATTAACCTAAGAATTGCTTAAATCTCTACGAGACCATATGGGATTCATGATCTAGATACCTAGATATCTACAGTGTCCATAAGGGTTTCATCTCACTTAATTTGGATCTATAGTGTCAGGATTTAAGTCTGAGCTGGTCATTCAAACCTCTATAATAAATGACCAAAAATGCAAAGGGTACCATTCAGTCCTACTATTTTAGGCATTAACATGAGATCTATTACACCATAGAAGTATCCACTTCACTGACCACAAGAAGAGTCTACTTTGTATGCATACATATTTGCTCAGATGACTCAGAGTCCGATGGGTCTACATTTTTATTAGGAAACTTAATTTGACGCCTACTGCATATGCCCAGATTCACCTTCATTGGGTGGTTCAGCAGCTTTTAAGTGCCTCACTTGTACATAAGACTGTTTCTAATTCAGCACTAGACCTAGATCTCCTGAGGTGAGGAATCTAATAGGCACTGTCTGAAACTATCTACGCTAGAGTGACAGCAAAGAGCAGATTGCTGAGGATAGAAATCTGTGTTGGATCATGCAAATTCCAAGACATGAATGAAGTACATAAGAAGAGAAAACTGCTTTAGACTGAAATTTTGTGAAACAAGAAAAAATTTCCTGCAGGATCAGTGGATTGCTTCTTCAGCATGAGGACTGATGTAAACACCCTCTGGACCACTGCATTTGTTCTGGATAATCACATATTTCATGCTGACTTGAGACTTCCATACCCTGAGCCTGGCATGAAGGAATGGTAATATTTAGATCAATACCTGTTGTGGCTTTTACTGCTTAAATCTCAGTGCTTGATGTTTCGTGAAGGGAGGGTTCATCTACTACAAACAAACCCACTCATGTTCAGGATTTAAGAACAGATTAAATTCTTTGAGAGAGGAGAAAGACCCTCATGTGAACTAACATAAGGTTGTACAGTTTTTGGACCTATTAGAATAAGAAAAATCTGTGGTGCCATGTGCCCATATGCCTATAAATACATCTGTGTAGAGTTACCTTTGTTTTGAAATCATTTATCTGACAGAGTGGTTCCTATTCCGGTAGGCCCACCTTCTCTCTCTGGAATCCCATGGCTGCAGTACTTCCTTGGCATAATGTTTTGAAACTACAGGTGCTCTAATAACAACAATATACTTCTGGGACACCAGAAAGTGGATACAAAGCCAAACATGAAGGGATACATTTCCTTTTTAAAAATGAAATTGTCTCCTGTGAAAATTACAAGAATTTTAGTGTATTTGAAATTATTTTTTTCATATCTCAACAATAGAGAGATAATAGGACGGACACTACAACCGCAAAGCAAACAGTATGTCTCTTATCTCTAGGAGTACAAATATATGTAGTATTTACATTCCCACTTTCTGAGACAACTTTTGCCTGAGAGAGGTTTTCAATTATTCTAGCTGCACCAGCTCCAAGGATCTAAACTAAAATGAGAATGGGGGTAGCATAAGAAAGAAGTGTGTACCACTTCTTCCTGTGCCAGCAATGGTAGTGTGGTAATACTGGTGGTATTGTTAAATCTAAACACTTGCTTGGCACCACTAACTGGTTTACTATGAAATGACCGTGAAAGATGCATTTCTCTTTATCATCGCATTTCATCAACACAAAGAAATATCAACAGATCATTCTGCCTAGGAAAATACTCCATCATTATCACTTGCTTGCTTGAATTTTTTTTTTTTTTTCCATTTAGGGGAATGTGAAATAACCTGCCTATGCTTACTTTTCAAAAAACTGGGTCAAACATTTGGAGATGTATAGAGTATGGTGTTCACAGCGGTAATACACTATATCTCACCTGTTGTTTTAGGATCTGATCGTTCCCCTAGTGAATTAATGTTACTTTACAGAGTGTAATCTCAAAGATAATGTTCAACATTTCCCTAGGAAACTTCTACTCTAAGAGTGATACTGTCTCCTGGTCAATTGAAATATAAATTCCAGTGGGAAAATGACATCAAAAATGAAGCCTCTACGTTGCTCATCCAAAATACCAGATTGCTATTAAGCTATAGGGGAAAAGAACCCTGAAAAAAAAAAGACTTTGGAATCAAAAGTAAAGACTGGAGACCAGGGACAGGGGCTGGCCAAATCATCTAAGACACTCCTTCCATCACTGTGCTTTGCAGACACAAAGTTGTCCATGACGTCCAAGTGTACTCATGAAGTTGCTCAGAAAATATTTAGGTTTGATAGTAGTCCACAGTCCAAAATTTCTGTGGAGGATATTCCATGCTGGGGAGGTTTTGGATCATGCTATGAAGGTAAAATAGAAAGAAAAGAAAAAAAACAAAACAAAAAACACAAAACAACCAAACAACCAAAACCAAAACAGACAAGGAGAAATATAAAACTGAGCAGAAGGTTGACTGTGGAGGTGTGATCATTCAAGAAGAAGTGAAAATTAAAAAGTTGCTAGATACTCCCCATTACAAGAAACTTGCAAATGTCCTCCACCTACTACAAAATTCACGAGGAAAACATCTTGTTATAGCATATGCTCATTGATTTTCCCCTCCACACAGGATTATCAGACTAAGTCAGACCAATTTCTTAGTGGCACAGTGAACTGGCTAATGAAGGAAGAATCTCATTAATCACTAGGGAAATACTCTTCAGCAAGGTGATTTTCTAAATCATTCATTTAGGTGAAAGTACTGAAAAATTTAGATTGAAAGCCTGTCAAAGCACAATCATAGTTTATCTGGGAATATCACTAAAAGGTTGTCTACAAAAAGTATGTGCGTGGGGGGTGAGGAGAAATTAACTGGATTTGTGCCTTTGTTCATTTCTGTGGGATATTCAATAGATCGTACTGTTTAATAATTTTATCACCTCACAATGGTCTTCCTTAAGACATTTGGTCTTCTGTGATTTTGCCAGAGGAGATGTTGATGTTTATGTCTGGAGATGTCGATGCTCACGTCTCTGATGCTTACCATTTGTTCTCACAGCCAGAACAGCTATTTTCTGAGTGGATTTTTTCACTTTTTTTTAACTCACTTGGCACTTGCTTATATATGGTGTCTGACATGGAGGTGGGCTGGGTGGTCCCTGTCATTCGTTTTCAGCTGAAAGAAACAAACAAACTAGAGCAATGAATTCTGTAATAGGCTCCCTGACAGCTATAATCTAATTTCAGCAGCTCATAGCCTTTGCATTTTACTCACAAGGTCCTATTTGACTTCTCTAGTGAACAGTCATGCATTGAAGTATAATTTGTTGTCTAAGGCATATAATTTCTTTAAGCTCCTACTGAGATCATTTTCTATTCTGGTAGACCTTAGAGTGTGTAACCTCTGGATGGGAAGCTTACCTTAAGAACGACATTGTGCTTATGCCCACAGGAAACAAATATTGCAAATTGTTCTCTGAACTGAATAGCTACAGTACAGTCCTGCTTTTCACTACAAAATCTTGACCTTTAATGTTTAAAAATTTCTGTTTTCTATGCATCTGTTCACTGTATGCAAGGATTCAGCCATAGAGTCATCCTGTCCTTCAACAGTCATTTTCAAAAAAGCTCAGTAACAACAACAGGCAGGAAACATTAAAAAAAAAAAAAATCTATTAAAAAGATTGAATTTAGTTCGGACTAGGAAGGGCTGGGTGATGCACAGTTTCAAATATTTAACATCCTGAGTCCTATAATATCCTAAAATCCTGCATTTTATATGTACCTGGAGTGTATATCAATATGAACCTCTTGGATCGTTCAGTTCAGTAATGTACTACTGCAGACAATTATGTCATGCCATATACTCTAGTTATCTAAATGCAACATGACATTACTGCATCCATTAGGGATGCAAAATCCAGGGGCTATTTTAGATTTGCCCATTAGGAAGTTATCCTGAAATGGTAAATTGCAGCTCGGCTGTCCTCTGCTCGGAGGCCACTTGAAGCTGATCCGCTGATGCTCTGCAGTAAATGAGAGGCAGCTGACCCCTCTTCCACTAAATGAAAAGCTGCCTCACTTTATCTTGATTCTACCGAGGGAGTGAACCTACATGCGGGCAGACAATGTGAGTGAGTGAGTGAGTGAGTGAGTGAGTGACCAACCTCTTGTATAAGTGGGGTGATAAAAATTTAGTTACTTTCTGTGGAAGTAGAGAAAATTAGGTTACATTTACCACTGGAAAGGAGGAGCTTATTATCACAATAAGTGTATCCATGCTTTTATACCTCATTAACTCGGAATGATTCAAAGTAGCTTACTCTTAACTTATTTAAAATACTTTTACCAACCTGGCTTTTTGAGTTTTAGCTTTGGGTCCTTTTCAGTTGTCTTAAACACAATAGTCTGACATCTACCTTAAAATAGTGATTTGTGTTCCGTTATGGGGAAGTCTTTTCAGAAACCAACTCTCTGAGGGTTAGACATTTGTTTTTGAGTTTCCCCTTAAATTTATTCATGACTTATCCTTGTTTGTTCTTGGGCTAGCATTTCCCCTCAGTTTTTGTAACATTTATTCCCCAGTGCTTTCACAGATAGCAGTCTTGTCCCTTCACAACTTCGGGTTTGCTAAACAAGATGAAGCTCATTTGTTGCACCCTGTGTGTTAGATTCCCTTCTCTGACATGCTAGTAGCCTTTCTTCACTTCTGCATTCCAAATTCATCTGCCTTGAGCATGTGTACAGTATGTACATTATTACTAATAAGGTTTCAAAGGGGTCTTTTAAAAAAGTATTATTATTCTCATGTGCAAGAATATCCTTCCTAAAGCAACTTCAGATAAATGAAGTTTTTCTGAATCACATTATATTAGTAATTAGTAAGTATCTTGTGACTATCTAATACACTTAGGTGACTGTCTCTCTCTGTTGCTTCTCCTTACAGATCTCACAGCTCAATGCAAAAAGGGCTTTAATTTTTCCTTTTGAATTTCTGCTAATTTCTATTATCTCAAGAATATCTAACTTCTGCCATACCACACCCCAGTCCTTCTATATTGACAATGTCTTTGCGCTTGTGCCATTGTCAAATGTCAGTAACGCAAACCAGTTTTCATACCAACATCATGAGCTGAGGAATACTCACACCTCCCCACTTTACATCATAACTTGTTACCTTCTTGTCCTTAACTAGTTTCATACTCATTCAGCAATTTTTCTGTCATCTCTAGTTTAACTGGTTTTCCACAACTCTGCAAAATTTATTTGGTTTTTTGTTGGGTTTGTTTTTTTTTTTTTTGGCACTCCTACCCTGGGAATCTAATTGCTCTTATTAACCCATTTTCCATTATGGAATGGCTTTAGTAAATTCCTCCTTTAATACCTGTTCTGTAGCCCGGCACACTATAACATCAAACTAATGAATCTGTGTCCTTCACGGCCATATCTGGTGACAATAAGATCTTTTTTTTCTTGAAGATGTAATGCCTGTTTATTTATATTTTCCTATTTATAAATGATAAGAAAGTGGAGTTGGTCTTTCTTGGCTTTGCAGGAATATCATATTAAATGTCTCAAAAATGTTTGGAATCATTCTTTACCTGAAGAAGCTCCATTGTTGACATTTTAACAAAGATTTAATGTCAGACAAGTGTGTGTAGACTACTAGAACTAAATAGATGTTAACTAAACTCCAAACAGCTTAGTCAATATGACTTTTCCTTTCTCAGTCATGCAGGACCCTTCTGTCTCGTGATTAGAAAGATAACTCCAAGACTTACAAGATCTGAATATATAACAAGAAAAGATCCAATAAAATTGATTACATTTGGGCTGAACACCCATTTATAGTGCACCAAAAAAAAAAAAATCTACTTTTTCTCTTTCATATCACTTGTAGTAATAAATCTGAACAATACATAATGAGATAATATTAGGTATCAACAAAAAGATTCCCTCATAAATTCCACGACCAGTCAAGCAATACTGTGACAACATTCCATCCAAGTACTCTAAGATTCACTAGATCTTTTAAACTTTGAAGACGCATTTGAGATAACAGGTATATTTTAGATTCATAAACCATATTTTTAAAGTGAGGTAAATAATTACAAAATACTTGGATGGCCTGACTTCTTATCTAACAGAAACCAGATATTGTCAGTGGTCTAACTCCATCATGTTATACTTGGTTTCTACACTCACATGCAGAATCAAAATCAGACTCGTGCAAGGCCACTCCATCAGTGCTGAATGGCCCAGCTGGTTTTAAGGATAAAATGAAATCACAAGGGGTCAAGAAATCACTCAGTGAAAAGCAAAATGTAGAAGAGCCTGGAAAAAAGCTAAAGATGAGGATCTATATTTTATCTTTTTGTTGATTGGACATATTAAATTTGAATATGAATTTAGTGTCTATGATAAAAGCTATGGTGATATAACTGGTAGACACTGATGAGGCAACTTTAAAGAGTGTTTTGAAGGAATAGGCTGAGTTTACACTGTGCTACAATTCAAACAAATGAAGTTACTTTGCATCTATTATAGAAAAACCTGTAATGGGGTCACAGCAACAAAACCATGATTTCTTTTGTCATATGAATCCCACAGAGTGTCACAAAAGATATCGACTCCGATCAGCCTCTTCATTTAACTTGGTTTGCACCAGGTCAGTAAAGCAAAGAATTTTAGTGTTAACCTGCTCAGCACAATCTATTCAGCCGTAAGTGGAGGCTGCTTATTGCTTGTACAGAGCTACTTTAGTATTACTGACACAGAGATATAAACAGGAAGGAAGATATGCCAGGAAAGCTGCTGTATGCTTCATTTGTCCCCAGAAAATGGAGCAATATTTCAGTATTAGTCAGAGATGCCCTATAAACTGCGGAGCAGCCATGATCTTCCTCAAGCCACATTATCAGGCTGATGTGCTGCCTTTGCTCTGCCTTCCCACGTGGCATGTCCTGGTTTCACTCTGTGCCCCTTGGCTACACCATGTCAGAGAATATCTTTTCAGTGTTTTCATACATCAAGCAAAAGGATATTTATGAACTTCCGTTGGGTCGTTTCCCTTTATAAGTAAATGACCACAATGTTTTGTAGGCCAAATGGCATATTTTATACAGTCCTCAACAGCATCCCAGAAAAAGGTTTTGTTGGTTAAAGGAGTCTATTGTCAAAGTACCCAGTACAGATAAATACTTCAATTTCTTGGAAGTTATATATCAGAAAATATTTTCCAGAAGAATAAAAACATCATTCTCAAGGCAGATAGAAAAGAAATAAGATAATTTCCTTTCCATCAAATAATAAGAGTATAAAAATGCATTAAATTATTTATGTCTGAAAAGACATTTCAATATAAAAAATTTACCCATTTTGGAAAATCTATAGGCGTGGAATATATGAAATGGGAAAGAATTACACTGTCTTGAACATCGAATTTAACTTTCCATTAGCTTATGTTGATGATTAAATTATGCTGATGTGAGGGTTATTGTGCCCTTGAGCCAAAGTTTAACAGTCCACTTACAGTTTAGTAATAGAGATTTTAAGGAATGATGATTCTGTCATACTGCTGGTGTTATAACAGATATATTTGGATGGCTGTTCACATAGAAATGTATTTAAATGAAATGAGCATCACATCAATCATGATGTGCAACACATCTTGGATTTTTTCTGGCACTTTATCTATTTAAGTTACGTATAAATTACAAATACTGTGAATATCAGCAGTTAAAGTAATATTAGCCTAACAACAAAGGAGGTAGATAGCAGAAATATTTTGTTACTTCACTGTGACCTACAACATCATTGCCTTTTGTGAGATTATTTCCAGAACTTGCCTCACCATTTTCACTTTGTAGAGGTTTCTGCATCATTCTTAAAACTCATTATACTGCAGAAGCACAGACCTTTGTTGAGAGATGACATATCACGTGCCTCAAAATGTATACTTACTGACTGCATGGTCTATAAGGCCCTGAAATAAGGTGCTCAATGTTAATAATTGCCATACAATAATAATAATAATCCAATTTTAACATTACAAAGCTTTATAGAGGTTTTTTTATTGTCATAGACGAGAGGCATTTCATTCACTCCATTTGGTTTGACACCTTACCTCTTCTATCCTACCCTAGTGATGTGTCCTTAAACAAATTTTTCTGAGGCAAAGTGACAATGACTAAACTTCAAAACTGTATCCAGTAGCAGGTATATGCCTTGAAATAAAAGTTCCTCTTTTCCTAAGGATGTTTTCTGCTTTTTCTTATTTCCAAAATCATGACAAAAAAAAAGAAAAAAAGTCCATCAAATCACAAAGTCTTTATTATCAAAAGCTGTAAATAAGTAAAAACAATTCATTACCAAAGCTTCTGGAAAATCTGTCAGACTAAATATAAGTGTTTCCGCTTAAGAAAAATTGCGAAGTTTTTGGAGTAAGCCAAGCTCTTCCTCTTATAAAGCATAACATGATCTATGCAACTCTGCAGGGCCAATTGCATATTCTAGGTGTGCTGAATGACAAAGAAAACACGTGGAAAAGCAGTATATGTGGGTCTTATTTGCACATGTGCCTGATCTGAGAATAAATATATGTATGGAAGGATAGCTGTGGGTCCCAAAGCCCTGCAATTAGTTAAAACAACCATAGGAGCACAAGAGCAAAATATCAATCTGTCTCAATATTCTCCCCTCGCCAGAGGCTAAAGGAGGGTTCCTGAGGAAGAGCACAGGAAGCATGACCTGTACAAAGTGATCGTTTCTAGAAAAGAGTAATTTAGTACCTTGAGACAGAGGTTATGGTTGAACCGTAACGTTAACTGTTCTCCAATGGAGCTCAACTTTATGAATTTATTTTTGAACTCGTTTATACTTTGACCTCCATGAGACCTGTGGCAATGAGAACCACAGTTTAATAATGGAGAAATAGTGACAAACTGTTCCCAGTTTACCTTCTCCACACTATATATGCTTTTATGAACTTCCATTGTCTTTCCCTTCAGCTGTCTCTTTCCAGTCTGAAGACTCACAGGCTGTTCTGTCTTTACATTTCTGCTTTTACAGCACCCTGTGGCAATGAGTTACACAGTTAAATAAATGAGGAAACAAAATAAAATAATTCCCGTCTCTCTTCTCCACGCTATTTACAATGGTACAAACCCTTATGTTATCTTTCTTTAAATTGCCTTTTCGAATCCGAAGAGTTCGGGTCCATTTTATAGGTAAGATTCACTTTTTAATAGGAGGTTGCTTTAAACCTTCATAATCTTTGCTACACTTCTCTGTGCCTTTCTTAGTTCTTTGTTTCTTTTTGATAAAGGAAGACTAGAACTTGCAGAAGTTTTTAAGTTAAAGGTATGCCATGGATTCTTAGTGGCATAATGATTACTCTATTTAGTTTTCATTCCTTTTCAAATAATCCTAAACAGTCTATTTGCTTTTCTGACCATAGTGGAGCACGTGATGAGCTTTTCAGAGAACTAATAAGATCTTTTTTTCTGGGTGATTTTAAGCAATTTCAAGTCTATCATTATGCATATATTTTTTTCCCCATGTGCATTGCTTCTCACTTACTGAATTTCATTTGTCATTTTTCCACTGAATCATTCAGTACTGAGACTGTGCTGTCTTTATAGGCAACCAGTTGTAGTTTCTACTATAAGAATATTGTTTCAGAGGCAGATAACAAAGGTAAATCACACAGACCTGTTGTCATGTGAGAGAAGCTAGTTACTGTCTTTTCTGACCTGTATTCAAGAACCAATGATAAGGTAAGTACATTTATCCACTTCAGTTCTTTATATGTTTCTTTATGGCCAGACTGATATAAAATACAGATTGATATAAACCATACATTTTTAACACTTTATAATAAAACGTACACAGTGAGTTAACAAAGCCAGGGTGAGGAGGGAGGATTGACTTCTCACTAATGCAAAAGTTGTTTATTAGCTAGCAAAGTAGACAAAATGACATCTGATTTAACAAAGACACATTAGCATTTCCAAGGATGTGGATTAATCCAGTTCTTTGGATTAAGAGACATCACAAGATGTCTGTCTCTTGCAGAAGGAAGACGTAAAAAAGTTTTGGGGAAAGAGATTATATGTCTGGAATCTTAGAGGATTTCAAAGGAGAGATTGGCTATAAAAGCCAATGTACATCACCAAGACAGGGTGCTCTCTAATAATGCAACATGAGGAGCATGATAAGCAAAAATAGAAAATCCCTGACAATCACCTTGTCTGGACAATTTATCGCACATCAACTAAATATGAGAAAAAGGAAGAAAAATATAGCTGTTTCTCACCTTAACATTAAAGCAAGCAGGTTAAGCATAGTTTTTCTCCCCCCCCCCCCACCTTCTTTCTTTTGTAAACTTTTGTAGCTGTTTTTCCTCTTCTCTATTTTGTAAACAAAATAATGTATTCTGCATTTTACTTGCCATGGTTTGAGTTAGAGGTATGGTAGAGCAGGTTAGTGAGTAGCAATAAGGCATTCCTCACACAAAAGTGAAATAAATCTATTAAATAAGCTTCCTAAGATGTCCATGGCAGAACTCAGACTTCCAGGATATTATTCTGAGTATCCAAAGCATAAAAGGGTGTGCCCATTTGCATCTACCTAAGGCAGATAGAGGAGTGGCAACCCGTGGAGGGCGAGGGCGATCAGGAGAGTGATTAGTGTTTCCTGTAACTACTGGGAATCAGGATAGTTTTCTACACTGGGGATTCTGAGTGGACCCTGTAAATGCCTTGTAAGTTTTCTTCAGCTGCTCTTTATGATAAGGTATGAGAATTTTTCACTTCACCCTTGTGACTATTTAATGAGGTACTGAACAGCAGAGATCTAAGCACAAAATCTCGGATGATAACCGAGAAAAATGTTCCCCTATCCCCACCTTATGTTTCTTATTCTTCAGTCATTTTCTAATCTTTACAAAGAGGATCTTCCTTCCCTCTTATGGTTTTTGAGGTTTGTTTAGGCCCCAGTTGAGTCGCTCACATGCATTAATTGCCCACACACTCAGTGATTCTTTCTGGTACACCTGTGTAATGCATTTTACTTCCAAGTCACCCATTCCACAGTGTGGATCATTTTTCCATGTGTTTATTCATCCTGTTCTTTATTATAGTTTTTAACAAGCTGCCTGATATGGAAATCTGGTCCATAATCCTGAATTAATTCTCAAACTCTTTTTGAGTTTTAAATCCTATTTTTCTCCCTCCATTCCTTGAATCAGATTCGTTATAACCAGTAGATTATACCCCAATTTGAAATGTATCAGTTTCATTTTTGAGTGTCTCATGAACTTTTGGGTAAATGTAATTAATTCCATCTTTCTTATTTTTGTTTTCATCAACTTCACAGAGTCTTAAATATCCAAGACAACAGTCACAATGCTGGTCAGAGTAGAGCTCTAATGACCTTTCATTTTGACCACATCTTTCAGGCTAGCTCCTGGCTAGATACATTCAGTAACCACAATATTTTTGTGCTGAAGTATATTTTATATTATACACCACTTCATATGAATAAAACACAAATCTTTTCAAGTGAATTAAAATGATATCTTAGTATAAATTAAAGGAACCTTCATTTTAAGCTAAGTGGAGAGTAAAAAGTAAAGAGAAAAAATCACGATCAATGAGCAGAGATGAATTAAATTCTTCACTAACTGTTTCTATATATTCATGATTCAAAGTTGTTGAATCAACCACCAGCCACCTATGCTAACAAACTTAAAGTGCTGTTCTCTCTCATGTTCTAAAGCATCACTGAAAGATGATCAGTCAAAAATTTGAATTCACAAAAATATCAGCCTTCATTCTGAAAGCCTAGCAAGTTTTATCATTTTGTCTTTTGCTACAGAAAGATATAGATGCTTCTGTATGGTAAGTCATTCTTTTTCTTGCTGTAGTAGGGCTGTTTCCTGTGAGAGGACATAGTCCTCTAATTTCTGCGTCTTTTTATTGCCATCCTGAGGTGAGACAGTGGGGTTGTTTATGAAATTCAAGGAAAGGGTTAATTTTGCTCCAAGCCTGAATACTGAAGAATATTTTTGTTTCATCATGTCTCAGTCTTCCTAGACAGCAGAGAAGACTTTGAAATTCTTTTACCTTAGTCAGAATGACACAGTTACAAAATAATAATGTGGTTTGGACATAAGTATATGAGGGTGAGTCACCTTTCCTGAAATGGACGTCTCTGATACATCAGGTTTTGGAGGTGTATATCTCTCCAGTGAGAGCTACATTCTCTTGAAGAAGTCCTCAACTGGCTTTGTCCAGTCACTGAACTTCTGACTGAAGTGAGATGGACGAAGTTCTACTCACACAGTGCTGATGGATAAAATGATTACTTTTTCACTTTAACTCATCTAAAGTATGCAGCAAGAGAATTCTCTTCTGGCCATACTTCTTCTCTTAACACCAAAAAATAATTTAAAGACAAATAAGGTGAACTGTAGATTGCATAGATGTCTCTCTATTGACTCATAGAAAAAGAAATCGTAATATATTCATGAAGACTTGATGACATTTTTACAAAATTAATTCAAACGTTAATCCTTTCACTGATTGCTAACCATGGATAGTGGCATAAACTGAAAAAGATTTTAGAATTAGTATAAAGAGAACATTTGTATATCAGCTTCTTGCCAGGTAAATGGGGAGAAGTAAAATGGCACAGCAAATTGGCAGAGAAACAGGCAGATTAACTGTGAAAATTAAAGCTTTGTAGAACAGTCCTTAGAAAAGAAGTTATTTTCTCTTTTTTTATGAAAAATGTTAATGAATTTCTAAGCATTTGCGTAAAATACAAATATAATGATTAAATACACAAAGCAACCCCTCAGATTAAAAGCATTTTAGCAGCCAGCCGAGACAGCTATAAACAGAGGCATTATAACCACTGATGTACAGAAGAAAAAAGTATTCAGTTTCCACTTTTAAGAAGGTTATATGATGACATACAAAGCTGGTTGATGTGGTGCACAGGAAGCAACATATCATCCTTCTAAGCAGAAGGATTTTTAAGTATGTTCATGTGTTATTTTACAACACAATCCATCCAGAGCCATTGCAATACTCATTCCTGTAAGAATTTTTACTGTAAGGTCTCATATAATTTTCTGGAAATTGAAAATTATCTGAATAAATTATTTCTAGCTGATCTTCCTCTCATTTCAAAATTCAAAGTGCAGTTACTATACTGGTGGTGTTTTGGGTTCTTTTCGGATGTGAAAGAGATAAAATAGAACAAATAGGAACCAGTATGGACATACAGTAGGATTCCTTGCTGTAATGTCAGTATGTAATACAACTGGATCCAAGCTAGTAATGTTGGTGGTCAAGGAGAGAAACAGGAATTATCAGGGAGCAATTCTCTTGGCTGAGGTGGGTCTCTGAAAAAGGGCAGCTCAATCTCACTTTGCCGTATCCATTTCTCTCCAACAATTATACTGGTAGCCTAAGGAAATTACCTGTATCTAGCTTTTAGATATCTGAATTTAGGTGAGATGAAGCATGTCTTTATTGACTGTTACAAAAAGACATTGTAGTTAAATGAAGCGAACAGATGAAAGTGGGTCAATGGGGACAGAGAAGATAACAAGAGTCTCTGATTCTTTCTAGGGTCATTTTACAAATAAAAGCAAACCAAAAAAAGCACCAATGACTACACTCTTGTCATGGGATCATGTTCCCCTCTACACATTTTGCACCTGTGAGATTCATGGTCTGCTTTGGTATTACTGGCATTGCACTACTACAAAAGCACGCTGCCCTTCCCTTTTCCCCATCAGCAGGTGAACAGTAACTTCTTCATGCAGAGATTACATGTTGCCTGTATTGTACTGGGTATGTGTTTTTAGCATGGGCCCACTGACTCCGCTTCCAGGTCACAAGCAGGGAAGTAACAGTGCTTGCTTACGGCACAACATCTTCACTGTTTTGCTTCTTGGTGGAGAATGTTATTTATCATTGCACCCTCAGAACAAATTTCTGTAACATGGGGAATATTACAAAACAATTTCTTTATAAAATAACCTTCCTCTCTCTTCTCATGTAATTGCGTACTTCCCCTCTCTAAAGAAGAAATTGTGTATAAATAGATTCTACTGGTTTAGCCACTGATCTTCATTTTACCCAACACCATGTGAATCTCATTCTTCCTGCTGCAAAGCTGCCTTTTTCTTTTCATCCTTGCACTTTGTCTTTGGTCACTTTTCTCCAGAATCTTGCCTCCTCTGCCCTCCCAGGTTCCCTCAATCTCTTACTGTTACAGCTACAAAGAGATGGAGACTGCAGATGGAGAGGGGATAGGAACACAGATCTATACTAAACGTTCAGTACAACTGGTATTTAGACACAGAATTTGCCTGCAGCCAAGTAGGAGAATGAGGTAAATTAAATTGGTTTGATGTTGTAAAGTGAGTGACATTTTTATATTTTAATTAAGTGAGACTAGCAACTAGGAGAGGATAGGAATGCAAGAGTAGGGAGAAGAGAAAAAGAAAGGAAATAAAAAAGCAGCTTGCAGGAAAATATGAATAAATAAGATTACTTTTAGATTCTGTATTGTAAAGCAAGGGATTATAACAGGATGGATATGAAAATTTGAAGCTAACAGGAAACATAAGCAGGAGTTCATTATAATATGTTTGAAATGACCCTTTTATCCTAGAGTTTGCAGCAGAGAATAATCTGTCAATCAACAAAGCTAATTTTAAAAGGACATTCTGGGTATTACTGTTATTTAATGTACCTTATTTAATACCCTGGTTTTTCATCAGAAGTAATATATCATGGGTCAGATTCCATTTCACTGCACATGCTGAGTAGTCATTCCTACTCATTGAGTAGTCACACTGATTTCAAGGAGACAATTTAGCAAGTAAGATGTTACTCAGTAAAGCTCAGACCCTGGGTTTTTGCACATCCATCCAGTCAAGGTATTAAATGCAATACAGGAAAATATTTGTGAATTACGCCCCAAAACCTTCCAGTACTCTGTTTGGCTGTTTTATAGAAAGAGACACTGGTGTACTTTGAGGCTAAATCATCGAGATCATAGACCGGATTATTTCTATCCAAATTTAGACATGTAAAGGAGATCATTGAGCAAAAAACTCTAAACAGCCAGAGCTTCTACGTTACTCATGGACGAATGAAGGTTTCAAAAGAGGCTGATTCAGATCCAGTGTAGTTGGACCTCTCCATTTTTTTCAGCATAATAGTACAAGTTACCAACTATGCCAAATGGTGTCTTTTAAATGTTCACAAAGGTAAATTCTTTCTTTTTAGTGTATTATGGTTCTGTGTTCCTTTTAATATAAACTTTTCTCAAATATCTTTGACATTTTTAATATCATAAGCTAATGTTAAACTTTATCCATTAAGTATCCATAATATTAATGGGGAAATATTCTAGTTACCTAACTAGTTTAAAAGAAGATCTACTACATTGAATTGATATTATCAGAATACTCTCCATCCAGAAAGTATGAAAGCAAAAATTACCTTCCAGAGGTGCCTGTCACTCTCACTATCTGAAGAATAAACTTAGCTGACTCATTTAAACTAAGTACCTAACCTGCTGAAGTTTATGTGTGCATAAAGTCTTGCATTACAAGGGTTTTGAAGTATTTGACTTTGACAGCCATACTGAAGAAGCAAACATATACAGCATTTAATAATATCTGACAAATTTGTCAGTGGACCTACCTACAACACAGAAGCTTTGGAGCTTGAGTAATGTGGAATGCACTGTTTGCAAGAAAGGACAACTTCTACTCTTCATTTCATCCCTTTTTACCAATGTCAGTGCAAAGACAAATTAATTGATCAGCACTCTAACCAAAGAGGTACTGCAAGTGCCAACCTTGCACTTTAACTGATCTGCCTTTTGTCACTCCTTCCTCTTTTCTGAAATGTATTTACATTCTGTAATTCTTATTGCAAGTCATGTCTCCAAATGATTTCTTGTGGTTGAAATCTAAAATTCAGACATTTTTCTTTAGTCAGAAGGTGTGTTAAATTTGACTCAAGTTAAAGTGAAATTATCATCATGTTTTCAATTTAAGCACCACTAGCTAGACTGTAAACACCACACTTTTCTTTGTACCTTTATTGTATATGTTAGGTGCAGAGACAGAAAGTAATCTTTATTTTGCAACACTCAGGTGTTTCAAGGACTTTTTATCTGAATACTTTCTGCAGCCAGAATAAGCATTCTTATTAACAAGATTAGCAGTCTTTCTTCTTCAAATAATCTTTAATATTAGTGTCTGGAGATAAAAGGAATGGCAAATATGCAGGTGCAACTATTTATCATGTCCTACCACTACATGTTTGAAAATTTCTCAGCTAGCAAATCAACATAGATTAAGCTATATAAAGTGGAGTGTATTTATGAAGACTTGGCCTTGACACATTGGTTCCAGAGTTTCCTAAGGCAGTGAAACATAATACTGTTTTAAAGGACTTAAATAAAGACATATAGCGGAGGTTCATATGTATAAAAGAATTTGTGACAACTGACAATGGTGGCAATGTTTTTCAAGCTAACATTGTTCATTTCCCTAGCTAGTGTATTTTTATTTTTGTAATCTTCACAGTCATGCATTGTGTCTGTGTGCCTGTCTTGTCCTCACAAGCAGATTTCTGTAGAAATCAGACAGTGTGAAGTGCTAGTGGCTTTCCAATTGACTGGACTTGCTTGAAACGAACTTTTGAAGTAATATTGTAATCCAAAGTTCTTCCATCTCTGTAAGGTAGCATTAGTGCTTTTTGCTGGGTCAAAAGCATGTGATTATCTGAATATTTCTCAGTAAATTTGTAAGCTCTTTGTTCCAGAATTGTCCTTCTTTGTTCGTGTATACTCGAACAAACAAGCAAATCATCATAGCCATTTGTTATGGAGGGTTTTTTTCCCCACACTCTTTTCTAATTACAAAGTGATGGCAATTGGTTTTGAGTGGTGAAAGGTATTAGTTCAAGTAGCAGCAATAACAAAGGTGTTAAAAGTATTCTTCTGTATGCTCAAATGGGGGTAAGGCATAATGTTTTACTACTCTGTAGGGAGTTATAACAAGTGTTTTAAATGTAAAGCTGCATCGAGCAGTTTAGCAACTATCTGAACTCTGGAGAACAATAAAATGCTTCTAAACTCACTTGAATAAGTTCACAACCTAAAGGGAAATAACGAAAGCAAGAAAAAATTTTGAAACATTACTCCAATTACTACAATTCCTAAATGCTCACAGATGTTACTCGTGTTTAGAAAATCAGTTCACCTTATCCATGCCACCTAATACACTTTCTAGCCCTTTACTTTTAGAATCAAATGAATGCTGACAAATGTTTGCAAACATTTGCACAATTGGAAATGTAATCTGATACATCATGTTACAATCCTCTGGGACAATTCAGTGATAGAAAAGTCCTACTACAGTGCATAACCTGACCGGTTTTCCCCTTCCGATCAATGTGTTTCCACCTGCGTTCACATATAGGACAAGAAATAATTGTGTTGTGCAGGCATGCAGAGACTTTGTTAAAAACTAAAAAACTTGTTATGGCTTAACTCCAGTAGGCAACCGAACGCCACAGTCTGACCATGTCTTTCTTGAATTGTGGTGACCAGAACTGGACAAGTACTCCAGGTGTGGCCTGACAAGAGCTGAGTAGAGTGAGATGATCACATCTCTCTCTCTGCTAGTAATGCCCCTGTGGGTGCAGCCCAGGATTCAATTTGCCTTCATTGCTGCAGCAGCACACTGCTGACCTATGTTCAGCTTGTTGCCCACCAGGACCCCCCAGCCACACATAACCCAGCCTGTACTGGGCTGTTTGGTTATGCTGACCCAGGTGCAGGACCTTGCACTTGTCTTTGCTGGACTTCACACAGTTCTTGCTTGCCCACTCTTCCAGCCTGTCCAGGTCTCTCTGTAAGATGGCTCTCCCTTCCTGACACATCTACCTCACCACCCGGTTTAGTGTCATCAGTAAACTTGCCACACATCTCCAGTGGCCAGTTGGACCTAAACCATGACACTTGGTGAGGGTGTTTTCAATCCCATTGTGCAGATCTTTTACGAAGTTGTTAAACAGCGTAGGACCCAGTACCAATCCCTGGGGGACCTCGCTTATAATGGACTGCCAGCCTGAGTAAAAACCATTGATCACCACCCTCTGAATATGGCCTTTTAGCCAATTTCCTACCCATCTCACAGACCACCCACCTAATCTGTGTCTTGCCACGTTGTCTAGGAGGAGGCTGGGAAACAGTGTTAAATGCTTTGCTGAAGTCCAGGTAAACAGTATCTACTGCTCTCCCCACATTGACAGAGGATGTTATTTTGTTGTAGAAGGTGATCTGGCTAGTCAGGCACGATTTGCCTTTGTGCTGGCTTCTCCCAAACACCTGCTTCATTTGGCTTCTGATAGTTTCTAAAAGGACTCATTCCATTACTTTCCCAGGGATCAGAGTAAGACTAATGGGCCTATAGTTTCCTGTGTCCTCTTTTGGGCCCTTCTTGTAGATGGGTATGAAATGTGCCCTTTTCCGATCATCGAGGATATCCCCTGATCTCCACAACTTTTCAAAGGTCGGAGACAGTGGACAGTGGCTTTACAAGGTCAGCCACTTCTCTTAATACCTTGGGTGGATTTTGTCTGGGCCCATAGATTGTGGGTTCAGCCCCTACAAGAGGCCACAGGCCACCTATTCCTTCACTACTGGCTGGGTCAACACATGAGTTGTTGCTACTTGATCCTGTGATCTGGGGCCCACCTATGCCAGTAAAGGCAGAGGGAAAGAAGGTGTTGAAAACTTCTGCCTCATTAGTGTTAGTAGTAACTAGTTTCACTGCACCGTTTAGCAAGGGCCTGTGTCATCCCTGTGCTTCTGCTTACTGCTCATGTGTCTGAAGAACCCTTACTTGTTGTTCTTGACATCTTTGGGCAATTTCAGTTCTAGCTGAGCCTTAGCCTTCCTGACCGCATCTCTGCATGCCCTAGCAAGGTTCATATAGTCCTCAGTGGGACTACAGAGGCACTGATGATTCTTAATCCTTAACTATGAAGGCACAGAATCAGCTACTCAGAAGTTGTTCCAGTGTCTCCAGCCAGTCTACTATCTCATCTATGCAGATGACTGGTCGGGGAGTTCCTGAACCACTAATGGAATTAACAACTTAAAAGCATTGTATGTGTGTACCAGCAGAGCCTTGATACCCAGCTATATCACAATTACAACTAAAGAACAAACTTGATTTTCATACTTATAACTTAAATCCTACTGCTCTTGTCACACTTGTGTTATCCAAATTGTATACAGGATAAAAATGGCTTTCATAGAAGCATAGATTCATACAGGTTAGAAGGGACCCTTGAAGATTGTCCAGTCCAACCTCCCATTCAGAGCAGGTCCAGCTAGAGCAGGGTGCTCAAGGCCTTGTTCAATTCTGGTTTTACTGTCTCTAAGGTTGGAGAGCCTACAAACCTTTTGGCAAAACAATATTTCACTTCCCTCATTATGAATACTTTTTTTACTGATGCCTAATCAGAATTTCCTGTGCTGCAACATTTGTCCATTGCCTCTTTTCATTATCACTTTGTACATCTGAGAAGAGCCTGGCTTGTCTTCTCTGTATCTCTTACTGTGTAGTCAAATGTATCAATGAGATCATTCACTTAAGTTTTTCATCTTAAAATGGAACCTTCTTGGTTGCCCTCTATGGGACTCATTTTAATATGTCAAAGTCATTCTTGTACTGAGAAACCCAAAATTGGATGAAGTTCTCCAGATGTAATTGCACAAGTATCAGAGTGATAGGAATAATCACTGCCCTTTCTCTACTGGCTACTCTCTTGCCAATACAGCCCAGTATGCAGCTGGCCGCCTTCATCTCAGAGGCACACTGCTGACTAACTTTGTTTGTTGTCTGCCAACACTCCATGGTGATTTCCCACACAGCTGTTTTCTATCCCGTCAACTCCCCACTGTTAACAGGGTTATACATCTCCTGCAGGACTTGGCATTTGCCTTTGCTGAACTTTCTGAGATACTTGCTGGACCATTTCTCCAGCCTATATACCTCTTTCAACCCATAGTAGAACTGCTCTCCAGTGGTATCATCTACAAACTCATTAACATCCCATCATCCAGGCCACTAACAACCATTAAATAACATCAAATGCAATATCAATCCTTGAGGGATGCCACTCGTCGTGACCAGCTGGACTTTGGTTCCCCTACATCAATATTTTGATCCCAGAAGTCCAACCAGTTTTCCACCCTGTTATCCAGTCAATATTTCATCAATATGGCTCCAAAGACACAGTGGGAGAACATGTTGAATGCCTTGCTAAATTCAAGGTAAACAGCATCCACTGCTGTCCCCATGTCCAGTCACCTATTTCATCACAGAAAGCTGTCATCTTCATCAAGCTTATTCTGTCCCTTGAAAAGCCACAAACCCACAAAACCACAAAGAAGTCTTCTGTTATATCTTAGAACTAATTTTTCGGTGTTCTTCAAAATGATAGGCAAAATCTGATGGAAAAAACACTAATTTCCTTTAGTTTCCAGTCACTTTGTTTTAGTTAATTGCCTTTTTATGCATAGGCTCCTACTATGATATCGGCAATTATGTGATTAGAAAGATGTAAGTAAATTATAATATGTGAACTATTTATTTAAAGCTCCTAATTGAAAAATATTGCCATTATTTCTACTAATTATAAAACATGCAATTAGTCCTGTAAAACTGATTAGTACTATGCCAAGAAAGATTAATGAGTTTCAATATCTTGCAGTATTGAAACAGATGTGACATTACTATATTCAGCAAATTTAGTTAAATACTTGCTACCATCTTGGAAATAGTTCACACCAACCATTATTGTGTTATCACATTTTAATGGATAAAACAACTTTAGTTTTTCTGTCTTTGTGTGTGCAATAGCATATTCTCATCTTTTCATTAAGTTTTTAACCAATAATATGAAGCTAGTTTTGGAAGTCTGGGCTCTTATTCAACCAACAGGATTAAAATTGAAAAGCTTCCACTATACCTCCATTAAGAGAAAAAGGCTTTTGTAAATAGTCACCTTGCTAAAATTTTGTTATCTTGGACAGCCCAATGTCTTATAATTTCCATTGCCTAGTGTAAGAAAAAATGCATAGGTGTGTGTTGGAAAGACAGCCAACCAGCCAACTGACAAATGGCTAGTGGCAGCCTTTGTTAATTTCCCATAATTTGTTTGAATATTTGCAGCAGTGTTGTCTGATAACTTCAGTAATTTCACAGGTCACTGTAACAGTTTTCCTTACATATATTTTATATAGCATACATTAAAAAATCTAACTATCAGTTATTTGAAACTCTGAAGATACATTCAACAGCTACTGCTTTTATTTTCCATTAATTTGTATTGGCATAGGTATATGTTCAGGTTTTTTTGGTTCATAAATCACATCCAATGTACAAAATATCTGATTCATATGATGTCTCTAAAAGCCCACAAGATTTTTTTGATTGAAAATTTTGCCATTTTTTGAAAATTAGATTTTGGTAACAGCTCACTGCAGTGTGCAAATATTTAGCACATTTACTATAGAATTTACTGTAGAATTTCTTTCACAGTAGATAAATTTGCTGTTATTGTTCTTTCCCTCCTTCACAGAATGAAAGTTATATTCTTCAGACCAGGACACAGCCATACAGAATTCCGTATCTTTATATACAGGACACCTGTTCTTTGATTTAGAAGTTGTTTTTCATCTCACAGCTACTTCTTATTTAATCTGCTGCACTTTACAGAGCTCTTAAAAAATGTGTTTCTGACCCATGTTATACATTTTCAGGTGAAATTATTTTTCACCTACCAGCTATGAGAATTCATAAAAGAGAGAGGGCTTCCTAATGCCATAAATCCATAAATACATGTACATGGTTTCGCTGTTCAGATTGCTTGAAAGGAACAGGCAAAAGCTATTGTTTGCTGGGCAAAGGTTGAAGAGGTTAAAGTACATCACATTTCACTGAGGAAACAGATGTGTTTGCAAACACATTTACACTAATGATGGAACCAGGTTTTGAGAATTTTTGTGTACACTTGAACTTTACGAGCTTGAGGTTTCCTAAAGGAATTGAACTACAAAGGCCTGAAATACATTAACAGTAGGCTCTTTTTAGCTCTGTAGTGGTAATCAGTGAACACCAGAGGGGTAGGAAAGCAAGGGAAAAAAGGGAAAACTTGTAAACAGAGTAAATTTCTGTTCTTACATATTTGTTCAAAATAATGCTATAGATTTGTATGGAATAACTGTTTATGAGGTGGACACTAGTAAGCTCTTTTAAAAATTTCCTCCCCTTTCAGAATATTTTTCCTAATATTTCTGCCCCCAGATTTTGTATGCATAGTTAAAAGAGAAAATATGCACACTCACTCTTTCTCTATAAATGCACACACAGACACACACACTCACAAATAGAATATATATATACACATACACGTGTGTGTGCAGAGATAATCAGAGAGAGCCAGACAAAAATTATATTGAGTTATAAGTGAAATTAGTAAAACCACCTATTATCAGAATTGCTCAGTTTTCTGCAATATGATCTGAAATCAATGTACAGTTTTTAGCAGGGCCAAAATTTAACCCTCAATGTGAATTTTTACAATATGTCAGGAGTTTTGCTTAAATTTCTTTATTTTACTTTTGATCATGAAACTGGACTTTTCAAAGAATCTAGGGAAAATATGCATTTTTATACTGTAAAAAACAAACCTTGAGAGTTTTACTCAACTTTACTTTCTACTCAGTTTGAAGAAACAACTTGAAGTTGAAAGGATAGTTTTGTTATTAGGGATGTTGTATCTTTTGTTTATCCCGTGAAAATATTCTCCAGTCTGGTTAAACATGAGGACTTTACTATATACTACATGACCTTCCAAACCAGAAATCCAGTTTGGAAAAATAGGGTAACCTTCCTTGATCTTTGTTTATCTAAACTGTTGTTATCTAAAAATGTTTACAGAATATTCTGATGACTATTTATTGTCCATCATTCCACAGATACAACTGTCTGTGACTTCCAAGTATCCATGTTGTTAAAGAAAAGGCACCAAACATACATGATTTTGTAGCATCAGAAGGAATTGATAACAGCATCCTCTGAGATACCAAGTTAATTATCCTTCTAGATTTCTAACTAATTATGTTCCAAGAACTTGCATCTTTAGCTCCAAACCAGTTCCACTTTATTTCCAGGTGGCAAGATTATCTGCTATGGGGAACTATAAACTTTGCCCTTTATTTCTTTTTCCTGATGATTTTATTTGAGGAAAAAGGATTAAAAAAAAAAAAGAAAAGAAAAAAAGAAAAAACCTACAAAGAACAACAATTAATGAATATTGCATGTCAAATATTGAGAAGTTTAAATCAGTTTTGGACATGACAGTATCTCACACTGAGACACGTAAACCACTTTTAAAAGTGTTTTCCAGAAATACCTATCAATATGCATCGATGATCTTTATTAATTATATTTCTTTAAAGATTATTATTGTTGTGACTTTCCATTTCCACCAACACAAGTGTTTGTAATGGATAGTTCCCAACAAAACACACCTATTTGGAGTCACCTGTACTTCTTACAAAAAAATTACCAGATAAGGAAAAAATTACTCTCCTCGAGCAAATAAATTCAAATGTCTACTGGTAAATGCTCATCATGTACCTCATATCCCAGATGGACTCTCCAGTTCCTTCTCTATTTCCAGCAGCAGATTTCTATAAACTATGGCTTTAACTGTACTTGATTTTTACAGTCTTCTAGGAAATATGATAGCTTAACGACCTCTAATTTGCGACCGTGGGGAATAGGAAGACAGTAAATTCAGAACGGGAGATCTAAATTTGGATATCCCTGTTGGGTGTCCTACAGAGACAACAGAGGTTTAAGATCCCATTATAATCAGCAATGATCTAGTCAATATATTTAATAGAGCCTAAAGATAGGTTCAGTTCCTGCTAAGGTGTCTATAGTGTGAAAAAATAAAGGTATCTAGTGATGTCTGAGATATCCTAACACAACTGAGGCACCCACATGATACCTACATCCTTCTGGCACACCAGCTGGCAGGCAGGCAGGGTGCCCTGAGCCATCACAAAGGAAGCCAGAGACCTGCATTTGATCAGCTGAACCCAATCTCACTGGCTGATAGGATCTATCCATTTTCTAGGGCCTCTATTCAGTAGCCTAAGCATAGGTAGGATTCAGTTCTCTAAACACACAGCCATGTTGGTTTCCCTAGGTTATCCTACTTGGCTTACAGTTGTGTCTGTAGAAGCACCTTGTGTCACCCATAAATCCATTATTGTATCTACCAACCCAATGTGGTTCTTCCAGTTAACATGGAGTCTCAAAAATGTTTCTGGTTAGTGAAATTTATCTCGTTCCCCAGCTTGTTTGTAGACCTCTTATTTCTTAATATATTTCTATGTTTAGTTTAGAAGTCACCCTCACATAGGGATCTAGAGCCAGTGTATTCTTATGAGACATTTACACAGAGCATACAGGAGACCTGTCCCACTATGGACAGTAGCTGAAGATCAGGTGAAATTTTATAGAGTACAAAAAATGACACTAAATTTGTATCTGTGAGCAAATGCATTTTGCCCATGGGGAATTATATCCAAGAAGATTATTCATCTCACCTACATTAGTCTCCTGCTCTGAATACTCCATGTTGGCAAACCATGGAAATTAAATGACTATATACGTCCTCCACTGACCACTGGGAAACCTAAAGTTTTTTTATGTGGCTCTAACTAGATGATGCAGACAGTATTAATCCATCCTCAATAAATGGAATGCGTATTTTGGGCCCGCAGCTATGTCATGCTGGGGCTCCACTGTATAACATTGGGGTTCAGAATAGTTCTCCTGTAGCAAATGCAGAGTTTCTCCCAGTTTTGTATGTGGAAAACATGGTAACAGCACTGATATTCAGGGCTGATTTCTAAGTAACCATTACCAAACATCCAGGAGAAATACCCTGGAGGTACTAGTCCCATCCTCATTATTGTCTGTTTTGGTGATATGGAAAGATATCCAGCTAAGTTAAAACTCTTTTTATCTACCATATTTTTTTTCTCCCTCAATAATCAACAGTATCAAAAAAGCTCAGAAAACTCGAAATGATACATCTTTTATATTAACTAACCAATGTTTTAGATCAGTCATACTACTTCTCACTCTTGCTACAACTGAGATGATAGTCAGGAGTCTACTTTATGTCAAGGTACATACTATTTCATAGCTAGAGTCCTATAATAATCAATAAGCGTATATCAACCATGGAAACTGCAAGATATTATCATCTGGATTTTTTGTTTCTATATTTTGCTTCTTCTTCCTATATTCCATCATTTATTCTGTAATAATATTTGGTTTGTTGAGCTGATAGTGTTACTGATGCTTGTAGGCAAACCACAATAATCAATAAAAAGATATAAGGAGACAACTGAGACTTTGGCAAAGTCAGAAAACCTAAAGGGCAAAATAAGTATTATATAGGAAAGATAAATTCTTTGAAGTTGTCATACATACACATATACATGTACTGGAGTTTTGTACATGAAAGATAAAACAGTAAAGAAAAGTGAAATTATACTAATAACATAGCTTTAAGGTAAGCTAAGAGTTATTTGTGGAAAAAAAGCCATAAAAATATTGATTGGTTTTCTAGGCATATTTTGATATGGATCCTCTTCAGTCTGCTTTCTATTCAGTTACAGCACTTTGGAAAGATGGGAAGATACATGAAGAAATGCAATGCCATTGACACTGAGCATCAGCAGAGTTAGAACACTGATCGGGGACTTAAGTTATCATCTATGGGATTGATTGAGTCACTAACTGTAGTATCATTAAGTGTAGGATGTGCTTCTAGAAGTACCGAAAATCCCTTCGTGCTGGCTGTTGAAGAGACTTAGAAGTCTAGCAGTCACACTTGGCAATGCAAACTAAACATAAATTGATGGACAAAAAGAAAGGTATCATTTTGGAAGTATGAAATGCAATATACTACTAGGTACAGTGCACTAGCAAGCACATTTGTGCGAGTTTTGTGCTGCTCCTGAGATGTAGACTAAAAAAGCATCTAAGGAACGTATTAAGCATGTAGAAAAAATATTAAAACATTACTTAACTTCTACTCAACTTCTACTCAAGGTCCTTCATAGTATATGCTGAGATATTCAATGTCTCAAAGACTTCTTTGAACCTAGCCCTTGATTATGCTATAAACACTTCTTTTACTATCAAAGTTATGTTAGAAAGTAGAAAATCTAATGAAGAAATTTGTTTCTTCATTTGGAATATTCTTCTCAGAGGGTCTGAGATTAAAGACAAATTGTGCTCTCTTTTGTCTCTATAATCCACTTTCCACAAAACCAATGCATGCAGTACATGCTTCAGTATCATTTGTAGGGTGTTTATGTGTAATATATTTTATTTTTGCCAAATAAAGCCTTAACATTTGAAAAGAGTAAGTATTTCTCAAATTCTTTAAGTTGCTGAATGTATCTGAAGGACTGTTTAGGAAAATAGTCCCTCCTTCTCATGCCACCCAGCAATAAAATTCATTGGAGAAAACCAAACACATTGATGTTGTAATGAAATGAGAATGCTGTGTGATCCACATGAGGAAGCAGTCTTGAAAATACATTCTGAATTATCCTATGTAGCACTCATACAGTTGCATAGTCCATCAGGAGAATTTATCTGGGAAAGACAGGAGCTGAAGATATTAAAATTTAAAAGCCACATTTGCAGAGAATGTGTAATGAGTTCAAGAAAGATGATTGCAATCAACTATTGTACAGAACACGTGTAATGAAAAAATCGGAACGTATTTCAGGAAGAGACAGAAAGAGTAAAATCTTTATTAATACTCATAAAATCTAAGTGTCAGAAAGCAGCATAGAAATCAATGAGATTAAGCAAAAGTCAAAAGGCAGATGTCAGGGATTTCAAATGCAGATACTATAGCATAAATGGAAGAATGTGCAGATTTTTAAAGCAAGCAGAGCAAGTGAAGCAAAAACGTGTATAGTGAGAATAGTTGGCAGTTGTAAGTTCACAAGCATAGGAAGAAAAGAACTAAATACTGTTCTTCCCACACATAAACTAAGTAAGAACTTCTTATACAGATTAACTTTGGAATAAGGGGTAGGAAAAACATTGAGGTAATTAATAAAAAGATATATTTAAATAGAAAAAAATTAAATAAATTTCTAAAATGAGGAGCAAATTTCTACTGTAGACTTAATGTATTAAACTAGACTTTTAGTATGTCAATGTAGATCCACTGCCTACTGGACCTAGGCCCTGATACGGAAACAATGTGGCTGGAGAAAATAAGCAGCTCTTTCCCCACGAAGTGATGTATAACACCTGCCATCTTTGCAGTACAGGTATAGAACGACTGTTCCATTTCCCTCTCTTTAAGTTCCTATCTGTAAAGATATATTGCTTATATCTAAGGATCTATTCAAAATAGAAAATCCTGAAAATAATGTGGCAGCATTAAAAGGAATATAATTTCCTTTGCATATGCAAAAAGATTTCTGGCAGAACATTAAAAAAAGCCCAAAACAAAATCAATAAAAAAATGATCCGGATGGTAATGTTAGGAATACCAAATTCTTCCTTGTCCAGAATTGGCAACAACAGACTAAATAACATTAGCTTTAAGTTCCTTTACCTAATGTAAAGCATAGAGAAGCTCAAAATTTTACCCCAAAGTACAAAGATTTGAGAAATGGAAGAATTTTAGAGGGCCAATGTTAATATATGTAAATATAAACTTATTATAAAGAACACTATATTAAAAAAGAATACTGTATTAAAAAAGAAAACAGCAAATGCATGAAAAAAAAAATATGTTACAAATCAATATCAGTGAATAATACTGCTTTTGACCAGGAAAATATCCCAAGGGCTCTGCCTAGTCATAAATACTTCAGCTACTTTCATTTTGTATGATACTTGATATGGCAGAATGAGTGCATTGGCTGCATGCTGTTCAACAGTAACAACATAGCAATCCATAATATTCATCCAGAGGACCTGTCAGACCATATATTCAAGGGCAGATTTTAAATACGGACAAGCAACCTGGGCCCTCCATTTTACTATGGATATTGTGCAAGTGATAGACTGGCTCAGACCCTGTTCTAAATGAAATGAAAGGATAAAAGTCCATAGTGTTTAACAGACATGAGATCAGGTTTGCTGATCAGAAGAGCCACAAAGATCAGCATATGAGTCTTTTCTGTAGAAAATGTCCTGCTGAAAAATGGAGTCGCGCTAAGTTCTCCAGTTCACAGCTTTCCCACCAAAGACTGCTCTCTGTTTATATTATATCAGCAATATGATGCCAAGGAATGAAGGACATGACTACGTCTTTTGAAAACATATTTCCAAAAACATCAAGATGAATGCATAAAGATGGCCTTTAGATCTGCTTAGAAAGGGCACTGGAAGGAGAAAGTCAGCTTGAATTTAGCCCAGTGTCATACCGGCAGCATCATAGGGAATGCCACTCAGTAGACAGGCGTAAATGATATCTACGGCAAGGATGTGGAAGCAGTAAATTCACACTTGTAAATCACTTCAGGATCTAACACTGTAAGACCAAGGGATAAAGTAAATTGTTGAGTTTCACTATGTTCAGAGCTGCAGAAAAGGAAATTTAAAAAAAATATGCTCTGACCCAAGTGATATTTTCATTTTAACATATTCTGAGTTTCTTGTTTCAGTGGGAGGTGAGCTGCCTAATATCATAAGAAACTGAGATCTTGGGAAACAAAGTGAACACATGGTTTAACTTGGTTTGAATGAAATAAAATTCATGTGGCCATTTTTAGAGAATAAAAGGTTCATTTCCAAAATCTCAGTCTATGGAGATAATCTTTAATAGAATGGAATTCTATTAGCTCTGAAATGTCTGCTCGCTTTAGTAAAAGCCTGTCATCAGCTTTCCCTCAGAGATTAAGATCAATGGAAAAAGCTCAGGCTTTGTTGCCCAGCCTATAGGGGTAAAGGTTGCAAAGGTTGCAGGCCTTCACCTTTTTTTTTTTTTGGTGAATTTAATTTTTAATTGGAAGATAACTTCACTGATATGTTTCGGTTCTCTCATGCTCCTGCAGTGACACGAAGCAACTTTGAAATCATCTGCGTTGACAAACAACCATGAACTTAGTTTAAGTGGCAAGTTGTGGCAGGCTTGCAGCTGCTTTTGTACTGCTGAAGGACAGTGCTAAACCTGACCCTGTGTTTCCAGTCATTGTGTCAGCCCCAGGAATTCTATAATGAAGGCTGAAGAGCATATACCCAACTATACCACAACCTATTAGATTGTGATAAATGTCAGAAATAAGAGAATCTGAAAAAAAAACCAAAACATTAATTGTGTTTCTGAACAGCATAAAGAAATATTCTTTCCATTTATTATGAAACATGCACAGACTTTCCTCCTTGCTTCTCCAGTTTTGTCAGCACAGCTACCTGATGAGTTTCTGTTTCTTCAGAATGTAAGCTAAGTGGTAAAAAAATATGCCCCACGAAGCTGGCAATGGGGACAATGATTATCCTGACGTTTTTCACAGGAAAACTTACTGAGAATTTTAAATTTTTTTCTATGAATCAGTGCTACTTCATCAATAAATGAAGACAATGCTGCTCAATAGCAATTTGTAAAGTACCTTCTCCATTATGATTCCTTAAATTAAGATAACATTTATAAGCATTGCATTAATAATGATTCCTAAAAGTAGGCTTCTGAATAAATTACCTCTATTATAACATGTTGCAGAGAAAATTACTCTGAAATACTCAATAAATTATTTAGTGGCAGCCTTTAACAATGTATTTGAAGTGATGACTTTTAAACAGTTTTCAATCAGGAAAATTTCCTTTGAAAGAGGAAATGCCATCTTTTGCAGAGATCCAGCCTTTGCCTATAGGTTTATGGTATATATTGTGGGTGTGCACAACTAACATCTGCACATACTCAAAACTGGAAAAAAAGTGGTCTACCCAGGATGGTGTGGCACCATGCCTGCACCAGCTGAGACCAGATGCAGTGCCATATTACTGCTGTATGAACAAGTTTTTCAAACCCAAGTGCTGTCAGGCAGAACTAATACATGTCTACTTTATAGAGCAAAAATATGCATTTTGTTAAACAGAAACCATATGAAATATGCTACTACATATCCCTACTACTTTTTTTTAAATTATTATTTAAAAGCACACTCATTAATTAATTTATGATTTAAAATCAATTAAAATTTGGGGCCTTTTAAGAATTTTAGCATGTGTGTCAGTCCTTATTTTGTCCCAAATGATCACAGAAATGGAATAAAACAGATGTTTAGACTTTCTGTCATTAACACTCATTGAAATTTTGTGCATAAGCTATATTTGAGGAAATTAGGTTGTAATTTAGCTTCTCTGTAATTGTTATGATTACCTAAACTATAGACAGGTCAGGCTAACAGCACAAGTAACTCATCAGTGTGACTACCGCGACAACAGAGGTAGTAGCTAGTCGACCTTAACCTCTTTTAAAACTAATTTGCATGAAGTAATTCAATTTGCTTCAATGAATGACTGCTATTAATGTGCCAAGAATTCTGATTTGTAGGCTTTTCATTCAACTGTTGCTGCTTTTTACAGGTTCTGTGGCCAATTGCTTTTTGGGCACTTGGGCATGAATAACACTTTACAGCACCGCTGCCTTGTCAATACTGCTTAAATTACTCAACATCAGGGAAGAAACTAAAACAGGAGCACAGGGGAATTCCTTCAGTGCAGAAGACAATAAATCTGTCTGCAGAGACATTAGAATTCTCTTTGCCCTCCCTTTAGACTACAGATTACCCTAAAAGCCTGGAGAAATAATACAAGCACAATTAAAATGAAAAATCAGATTAATCCCACTTGGGACTATAAACAGTAAAATAAATTGGTGGCTTTTTTTGCCAGTACCACAGGAATTATTTAAGTGAGGACTTCCAGCTTATAACATGCTTGATTTCTGCTAAAGGTCATTAGGTTTGGCATAATCATTACATTTATGATGACCATTTCCATTCTAAACCAAATCTTCATTAAGTTTTGTTTCTTGAATGATAAGAGTAACACAGTATGTTAGATTCACCATGTTACACGATTTCATATTATTTTGTGTTTTTTCATTAAATACTTATATATAGACTTATGCATTATATATAGCCATTTCTATTATGCATGTGTGAATCCATATATAATATTTATATATTAGGTGAATTCAATCTGCAGACAAAAAAATAGTTTAAGATTTGTCTTTTATTCAGTATATATATTTTCTTTGAGGAAATTTTTGCATGTAATTACATTTTGAAAACTTAGAGTTAATGAAAAAGCTATCTGGGAGACTCAGCTGAAAAGGCTGATGATTATATAGTTGTTACTGCTTGATAGTCCAGATGGTACTATTAATTATTATTAACTATCTATATAGGACTATGAACAAGTGCCATTGTATGAAAGATAATTTCTCTGTGCTGTGGAGATCACAATAACAAGCCACACAAAAGAAACAAAGACAAAGCATGGGACGTGTGGGAAACTGTGGAGAGAGAAGAGTGATGAGTAATATAGGGAAGACTGCCTAGAAAAACGAGTTCTCGGAAAGGGTTTGAAGGAAGAGATGAAGGTATATGGTCTGTTCACAGGGCTGCCAGAGACCTCTTGGGTCAGCTCCCTGCAGACAAATCAAACATGAAATCACTTTCATAAACTCTCCAAGTTCTGTCTTTAAAGCATTTGGGGGTGAATTGCCCTCAGTACTTGTGCCTGGAAGACTGACCCAGAACTGTGCTCTGAGAGTTAGAACCCATCTTCTCATTCCAGCTTCAACTTACCATAGCCAGTTGATAGCCACCTGTTCCCATGCCAGGCTGATCTTTTATCTTAAAAAATAGTTCTCTCTCACATGCTTGCCCCCATGACATACTCTTATACAGTAACAATATCTTCCCTCATGTTTCATTTTGCTGGATTAATCTCTTAAAGTCTATTCCTGAGAGATATGCTCTTCGTTCCCCTAAAAAACCCTACATCCCTTCTCTGCAGCTGTTGTGATTCGGTTCATCTTTCCTTAATATGTTGACCAAAACGGAACATGATAGTAGAGTTGAGATCTCACCAGGGCCTTTAAAATGACAGAGAGGTTTCACCTTGTCAGTTCAGCTCATGGGAGCACCTCTCTAGATACACTATAGAATCATCACTGGGTTTTCATGGTCATTTCTCTGTGCTAGGCGATAGCCATTCTGTAATCCTGTCACCAGCTGGCACAACCAGTCATTTCCCAGAGGAAGTATCTCCTAGCAGAAATTCTTGTAGTTACTCCATACATCAGGATGCTTCAGCAAGCAGACAAAATCAGCCTACAAGAATGCTGTCAGACACCAGTGATGCCATAGTCCCCCAAAACACCCTAAGATCTGGCTGACTCCTCTGCATACTCCACACAACTGCAAGAAGATGGATGATGCTGCTACCTTGTCCAAACACATCATTGTCAAAAGGCAATAGGAACTCAGAACTAAAAAGAAGAACCATCACATGCAAATTTCTGTTAGCATGATACAATACTGATCTGGTTTTCCTGATGCTTTAGTGTTAAGTTTTCATTGTTTGCTGGAGTCGAAGCATTGCTTTCAGCAACATGAGTCCTTCCTTTCCATTGCAGGACTCTTTATTTTCTCTTCTTTCTTAAACAAATGTTTATTTCCTCCATTGGATCTGCATTCCTTCTTTACAAAGTTGTTTCTCCTATTCCTTAAAGAAAGAGGCTCACATATCCCTTATCCAGTTCACTTCAATAACCGGTTTCCCTCAGTGTATCATCTCTGTTTAATATTGAATCTCAGTTACTAGCATGTTCCTCTGAGTCTTTCATTTGATTTGCACTCAAATCCAAATCTCATTGTAGGTGCTTTTAGCAGTCACAGCTTTATCACAGTAAAACCTCTATTAGATTTTTACACTGGTTATTTCCACTGTTGGTTTCTCAGATTTTAAGCCTGTTACCTAAATCAGCTCTGTTGCCTTGTTCGAGGGCAGCAGTTAACTGCTGCATGCACTCCCTCACATACTTAACTGCTGCTGTGCTACTCACAGCACGGGATCTCTAACGGCCTCGGCAAGCTCTGAGCTACAGCCACACTATCCTTACTAAACACAGCCAAGTCCTTGGGTTTCACCGTTACAATGGAAGACAGAGGAAGAGACTGGACATAGAGAGCAAAGGTGTGTATAAAGTTCATCACAGTTCCATGTTCATACATCAAGTTGCTAATGACGTTGTCACCTATACGAAGTAAAGAAAGGAAACAAGATTGGGAGAGGAAATTTTGTGTGGCTAAAGAAAACATATCTAAGAAAACACCTAGAGAAATAAAACTGGAAACAATTTGAAGATCCCCCACAAAATATGGTCCTTGCACATAAAATTCAAATTGTGATAAGAAGTAAAATGATATGGAGTATGTCTGTTTATAACTATCAGCAATCACTAGCTTACCATCTTGTCTAGGCTGTCATTACATACATATCTAAGAGTTGCTTACATGTGCAAATATGGAATCCATCTATAAATAAATTGTTAATCCTCTAACAAGATTTTGATTTAGGCAGAACATTGCAGGAAGTCATTCCAACAAACCTCATAGTTCTAAGCCACATTTACACTTATTTATTGAGCTTCATCTCTGGTGTATCAGAGCATTTCTCAAACATTAATGAACTAAGCTTTTGCTACTTCACTGTAAAGACTCTCAGGTCCAGCACAGTGCCTTAACCGCAAAGGCTTCCATAAATCAGGTTGGATTATGAAGAACTCTCTCAGTCATAGAATCATAGAATCATAGAATACTTTGGGCTGGAAGGAACCTTTAAAGGTCATCTAGTCCACCTCCTTGCATTGAGCAGGGATATCTTCTACTAGATCGGGTTGCTCAGAGCTCAGTCCAACCTGACCTTAAATGTTTCCAGGGATGGGGTATCTACCACCTCTCTGGGCAACCTGTGCCAGTGTTTCACCACCCTCATTGCAAAAAATTGCTTCCTTCTATCTAGTCTAAATCTATTGTCTTTCAGTTTAAAACCATTACCACTAGTACTTCCATAACAGGCTCTGTTAAAACGTTTGTCCCCATCTTTCCTGTAGGCCCCCTTTAAGAACTGAAAGGCTGCAATAAGGTCTCCCCAGAGCCTTCTCTTCTACAGACTGAACAACCCCAACTCTCTCAGTCTGTCCTCATAGGAGAGGTGCTCCATCCCTCTGATCATTTTTGTGACCCTTCTCTGGACCCTCTCCAACAGGTCCACGTTCTTCTTGTGCTGCTGGCTCCAGAGCTGGACATAGTGCTCCAGGTGGGGTCTCACGAGAGCAGAGTAGAGGGGCAGAATCACCTCCCTTGACCTGCTGACCATGCTTTTTTTGATGCAGCCCAGGATATGGTTGGCTTTCTGGGCTGCAAGCATACATCGTCAGCTCATGTCTAGCTTTTCATCCACCAAACCCTTTTCACCAACCCTTTGATTACAATTCAAACTAAATGGGTCATTTAAAAAGCATAAAAAATATCAGTTAATTTAAATGCTTGATTCTTTGCTTTCTTGTTTCAATTAAGGTCAAAACCAGAAGCACCAAATTCCTGAAAGAAACTGATATTTTAGTCACCATTTGATTATTTAGTAAGTTCCTGGCATGCTACGTATACAGTATTCAGTGTTTCCTATTAGAAACAAGCTAGTGGTATATGCAGATGCTCTTACTGATTTTAAAGGTTAACCCTTGCCATTAGATTTATCTGTGTTTTCTGCTGTGCCATCCAAGAGTTATAGCTATATCTTTCAGAAATTTCTAATGGCTGTCTTTGAGACCAGCGCAGTAGGATGCTCTAAATTTCTGCTTTACAAACAGAACAGTACCAAATATTTGCTCAAAAAAACTGGCTTTGTTTTAAAAGTGTGAAACCTGTATGGAAGAGTATTTCTTTTCCTTACCAATCACAAATGTATGTGCATGTATATATCTCTCTCTTTATATATACCTACTTTCATACCTAGATCATACTGTCACGACTCTAGACAGCGGAGAAATTAAATTAGCCCTCCCTCTAAGGACCAGTCAAAGGACACTAGTAGGGAACCTGCTCTCTGAAGAATGCCTTGGTCTATCAGTTCTTGTTTATCTTTAAGGGAAGAGATATATTCTTCCAGAGTATTTGGGAAGAAGACAAGCTTATTGTTTAGGCCACTGTATACAGAAATTTGGTCTGCTTTGCATTTGTTTATTTTACCTTGTCATGTGTACTTCTTTAAAAGCAGCTTGTGTTTGATCCTTACTAAGACAAGCAGTAGCTAAAATACAACCACTTATATGAAGATTATGCTTTCATTCATTCATGAAGATTGGGCTTTGTTTGATTCTATATTCATGGTACTGAGACAAATGTAGAGATTATGTTGTCTCTGCTTCCTTCATGGAGTGAAATGTTAGGTATTAGGGTGGAGACTGGCAATAATCCTTCTGTACTTAATATTAGCTGTTATGCAGAGAGGTCCAAGGAAGTAGCAATACAACTGTTAAAGTAAATCAACATGCTTTTAGTGTTATGGCCCAGAAATTTGCAAACTCCTACATTTTTTGTGTGTTTTAGCATTGGTGAAAATGCTAGTGAAATTTTCCTGGGCGGTTTTCCATGGAAGAGAAATACCATAGATAGTACAGTTAAAGCATCACCAATACTGACCTAAGAGCTTGGTGTAGCTTGGTCTTTATGTTTGAGGGCTTTCCTGGTCTAGCAGCTAGTGACCTGTGTTTTCCATAGAAAGCAGAGGAAATGTTGCCTCTGTGAATAACATGGCTGTAAATGAATGCCAGTAAAACCTTTATCACATCAGCTTGTATTTTCTTTCTCTTTGTTTTGAAATACATAAGTACATTTGGATGGGTGCATATAGTCATGCAATTTTAAAACCTTAAAAGAAATGTTTACACATTAATACCAAGTGTGGTATTAATTAAATTTCTTGTTGCTATGTTACAAAAACTGGACTATTTTTATCATGGTGTTAATACATAGCGTCATGGCATTACAATGGCTTATATATAGTTATCAGGTATTAATTGCCATCTGTGAAAAAGTAATTTTATTTTGTAGAAAAAAAGTCAGTGTATCACGTCACACCCTGCTTTCATTTCTGCAATACATTGTTGCCACCAACTTTCAAGCTGAAATAGAAGTTCAGTAGGAATTTTCTGTATCTCAGAAGAAGTGATGACCTTGCGTTGTTCAACATCAAGTTATTAGGATTCAGCTATCCAGATGAACTGGAGGTTTCAGTTTGGAGACATGTTCGGGAGGAGTCACACAACATATATTGGTATTACAAGAAACTAACATCAGTATGACTTTGTAACTCAAAAATGAGTGCACAGTCCATGAACTTCACAGCCAGGCAAAGTGCTATATGATCATAATAAAAATGTAATTATTTCTTTTAGAAATGGTGTGCTGCTATACATTTTTATAGTAGGATTTTAAGGAAAAAAAATACTGTATTTATTATACAGTATCATTCCATATAAATATGACTCTCAAAATTTATAGTTATATTTTATGATCAATAGTTAAGCATGAAACAAATGAATATATTTTTTCTCTGTAGAAATAGAACACAATGTTCTCCTACTCTTACTCTTTCCTCACCATCATTTTTCACATAAGACCTGCCATTTTTAAATCAAGCTCTGTAATAGAATGGCTTTACATTTGACATAAAACTGCTTTTCACCTATTTTACACTTTTTTTTTTTTTTTGAGAAAAGGACAAAGCAGGTTAAAACTCAACAGTCACAAATTAATTTTGTCATTGTAACTTAAACAAAGGAAGTCTTCAGATGTTACCAAAATAGTGCAGGTAAAATTTTGCATTCCAGTACTATGTTCTTCATACATTCACGGTCATAATTATTAAGCAAGGTTTTAGAGATGTCTGGACTTCACCTTGATGTCTGTGTTTGTCCAAATCACTACATTACACAGAGATGCTACCCAATGTTTTCAGTAACTCCAGTCTGTGTATGAAATGTCAAACTGTTTTGTGCAGGCACAGATTAACAGTACATGTACGATTTATCTGCATGTGGGCAGTAACCCTTCTTGGTGTATTTCTCATGTTGGACAAAGGCCCCAGATTTGCCTATACAGAACAGGAAATACCATACCATTCAGGGTATTTAGCAATTGTAGCACCAGCTGGGAATCTTGGGGATCTAGAATATCAAATTTTACCTATAAGTAGAAAGTATCATATTCAGTACTATAAAATGTCATGCTGAAATTCAGGCCCTTTCATTCAACTTAACCCATTTACCTTTCTCAAATTTCTCCCTCCCTCAATGCATTTTTCAAATTTTCATGTAAGAATTTTACTGGGTGGAAAAAAGTGGCAAAGATGAAGCTTTTGACTTGAAGACAAATCATCAGGTTCTATAATTTGCTGACCTAAAAGCATTTTTTTTTTTGATCATACACTTGCACTTTGGTGAAGTTCCTTGCTGTTATGCCCTAAATATGGAAATTCAGCTTGTATGGGTTAAATTTCTTACTTTTTTCCAGACTTCCTGTGCAAATCATTGAATTTGAGTCATCTTCTGTCAAAACTTTAATATATGTATTTAAAAGTTGGGACATTAAGGTTTGCACATTTTTGCACTGGCAGATACTAAATATTGCAGATATGAATGTAGGAACCGAACATAAACTAACATTTTATGTTTCTTGCTATTTTCTATTAGCTGTGACAGTTATTCTTCAGTAAAGAAATGTGTTGATTCAAAATTGCCATCTTTCTCTAAATCACTTTTCTTCTAAAGGAGATGCCTGTTTTGAATCACATCTTTCATCATCCTTCACTTCCCTGTTATTGTAAAACAAAAATAATACGAGACTGGGGAACAAACCATCCAAGAATCCTTTGCACCACAGCCCTTCCAAGCAAACACTGGAGGGGGACCAAAGAAATTTTGACAAGACTGTGTTCCAGACTGCTTGATCTCCCAATTCAAACAAACAAAAATATAGGCCGTTTCCAAACAAAACAGTAGCCCAGATTTTTTCACCTCCATTTAGGACTGCTCTGTGGTCCTGTTTGTATGCAGCGGTGCAGCGTGATTCAAGATAACCCAGTAAACTGCCCATGAAACTGCTGTGTGGACAGGTCCACGTTTGCTTGACGTAAGCCAGCTCAGGCTTACGGTGGTGCAGCTACATGAGGTATGCCACAGCCAATAAACCCTCCTCAGAACAGTGTTTTCCTCATTCACTTAAGGGCCTTCTCAAGAAGAACAGATCTTTCTCAATAACCATGTGTGTTAAAATTCATTTTTGGAGTAATATTTTTACTTTTGGAATTCCATTTTACAATAATATCATTACTGATGCAGTTTCCAAGTCGGCAAGAAGAGAAAACATTCCTTCTTTAGGAATTATTGTTCAGCTGATGTAAATGGTATTTCTTCACTGCTTCAAAGAAACTGCATTGGTTAACAACAGTAACACTCTACCTGGTATGGTCAGCCACTTCTGCCCATTTCATTTCTTTATTTGCATGCTTCTAATTGCAACTAATCAATGTGTCTTCATTATTTCTCCAGGCAGTTCAAATTGTAAATTTCACTGGTTCCGAAACCTTTCTTTTAACTACAGGTTGGCTGTATTCCTCTTTATTTTTAACCTATGCCTTCCAGTCTGATCATCATAATTCTTAAATTTATGATTTTTATACAATGATGTTCTGTATGACTTTTTGGTTCAGTTTGATCTAAAGACAACAAACATAGTTTCCAGCCAATGAAAAAATACTTTTGTTGGCATCCCTTGTGTTAAATTATTTAATAAAATGAAGTTTTAAATATAATCTTTTAAGAATTATTCTCATTTTTTCTTGTGTTCCCGCAAGAGTTTGTATAAATCAGACCCTCTATAGTTTGTAACATTATTTAGAGTGGACAATGGCTAACATCTGCATTTTTACCACATTTTCACTGAGAAATATCTTCAGTCCCTCAGAAACAAATTAAAAAATTAACAAATTATGGTTAATGTAGATCATTAACCATAAAACTGATTCTTCAGAAAAGCCCTGTACTTTCAAAATCAAGCCACTAAAATGTTTTATCAGCCAATATGACTCCTGTCCAAGTTGTCTGAGTAATAATTTTGCTAAGTACACTGCTCCTCCTCCTCCACAAGGCTTCAAAGCCTCTTTCCATGAACCCCATGGGGGCAAACAGGACATTTTACAGGTGGCTACCAAAGAAAAAGGCCCTATTGCTTAATTCTTTGTGGGATCGCACCAGAACATTTTAATTCCTCAATTCTTTAGATACAAATTTATTACAATGGGAACTGAACAAATCAAAGGACACCATGCTCTCTAAAAATCCAATTAATTTTAAAGTGGTCTGAGCTTTCCACCAATATGTCCTAATGCCCCTGAACCTCAATGATGGGTACAGCCCACTTCTCTAAACACTGTAAACTTTCCATCCTCACTATCTCTTGCAAACCAAAGCAGCTTAGAATACAATTACAAGGATGAAGCCCATTATATAGGATAGCAAAGCTGGAAAAAATTATCAAATTTACACTATTTCTACTTAGTTTCAGTACAACAGTCCTGCATCTGTTCATTGCTTGTGTGATGAAAAAATGACTATGTTTTCTTGAATGCTTTTCTCTAAAGAGATCCATAATGCTCAGACCGCACTTTTGTTTGGAGTACTTTCCAGCAAATCAATTTCATCTTCATCGTTAGTGATTTTCTTGTTGCATCTTCAGATCCAATTAAACCAATCATGCCTTTTCAATTAACTACAATTACCTTAATTAGATGTGAATAACAACAAGAAAAAAAGGAAAACAACTTCCAAAGTTAATCAAGTTAGTGTATCCTTATTTACAGACTGCAATCAAGCCTCTGCATGTTTCAGTCCAGTTTCCAACTTCAGCACAAACCAGCCTCAAAGAGCTTTAAAAGAACAGTATCAATATACAGTCAGCTCAACTCAGAGAGGGAAATCATGTGGCTTTTATTAAATTTAGAAATGAAACAGTGTTCCCTGACAGGCAGATGTAAAGCAGGTAGCCTTCCCTACCCAGTCAGTGGCAAGTACCCAACTCCAGAGCTACGGTCCAGTCTCTGGAACCTGCTATTTATCCCTTTGGTGAAGGTGAATGGCATATCCAGGAGGATGCATCATACCACTTTAGGCTCAGGTTAAAGTTATTTAAATCCTTTGCAACTATGAGAATAAAACTTATTTTAAATGAAAGACAAGAAGTCAATCACACTCAAACCCTCCCAAATCTTGGTTGTTTTCTCCAAGATTATAACTTGCATCACACAACTCTTCTGTCAAACTTGCTCTGTGAACCTGCCACTTCCTTCCCACTTTTGTTTTTCTTTCTAGAATGCATGACTCTCTCATTCATATCGCAGTATTCTTTCATGTAAAATACTGCAATCTTCTCAGCTGTCTTTTCTTTCTGCTTTTCAAAACCCCAAAGCATTCTTTTGGCTTTTCTTGATAACAGCTTCCCCTGGAATATATAATCTGTCTTCTACTGAGTTGCCCAGATCAAGTTCCCTGGAGCAAAAATTACTTCCTAAACATCTTCCATGAATGCTATTGATGACTCCTGTGTTTTGTAACAATAAAAAAAATTAACACAGAGAAAATTTTCCACAGTAGAAGACAGAATTTTTCTTGGGGACAAATTCAAAAACTGTTGAACATGGTCCAAAATTAACCCATTATCCAAAACACTATTTTTCTTCCCATGCTAAGGTTTCCTTCTTTACATCAAATCAAAATAAGAACAAGGCCGGGGGGGGGGGGGGGGG
>VUYV01000069.1:1887155-1899514 GCA_008711295.1 Anarhynchus alexandrinus
AAAAAAAAAAAGGAAAAAAAAAGGCTCATGCTAATCAACAGTAATTACCAATGATGATTACAAGATATACTACGCTCATATAGACAGTACATAAATTCATGCAAGATAAAAAAATGCAGGCTTTCCAGCCCCTCTCTTACGAGATCTATGTAGGAACTCTGTGAACTTTTACCACTAAGAAGACACTTCTCTGCAGTTTGAGACAGAAATAAGATGGGTGTGAATTTCTATGAAAATTGAAAAGTTCTTTGATGCTGATGAAAATGATTCAGAAGAAAGACACTGTAACAAAGATATCAGAGACAGACAAGTGCAGCTAATATAAAGGAAAACATTCACTGTTCTTTTAAAGATAGGCAGTACATTTTAAATGAGAAATCTGGATTCTCTGAGCAAGTCAAATATCTCTAACTCTTAAGCTAGCACGTTGAAAAAAGAAGATTAAGTAAGCACAAACTGATGGTTTTGTATAAAATTTAAGATTTATATGTGTTGCTATAAATTGGTATTGTATGATTTTAATCTTTATTTTAAAAATAGAATTGGACTCTTTTTTCCCTTTATAGGTTTCACATTACTGTAAACTCACTGAGACAATGGAAAATAATGAGTACTTAGTAATTTTGGAAAATCTGATAGTTCTTTCTTTAATAAATTTAGATAATTAGTTGAGGACTTGGACATAACTTTTATATTAACAAGTATTTTTAGGAATAATTTCCACAGAATGAAAATAATCTCATTTATACTCTGTCCTAAAGCGAGTTTGTCTCAGGTTCTGCACCTAATATTATGTATGTTGTTTGCTACTTATATGTCAGTTTACATGAAAAGAAAGCACAGTTTGTATTTTCTTAAATGGCCACCAATTTTTAATACAGCAGGAGTTACTAAAGCCTTAGTCTTCCTCATCTTCTTGGAGCACTCGTGTTTCTTGTGAATAAACTGCATTCACCGACTGTGAGTTGATTCATTATGAAGGGCACTTCTGAAGTGAATGGACTATATTCCTTTTCAGTCGACTGAAAGCTGAGGGACTTGGTATTTTTTAGTCTAGAGAAAAGAAGACTGAGGGAGATCTTATCAATACTTATAAATACTTAAAGGGAGGGTGTCAGGGGGATGGGAACAGTCTTTTTTTCAGTGGTGCCCAGTGACAGGACAAGACGTAATGGGCACAAACTTGAGCATAGGAAGTTCCATCTTAACATGAGGAGGAACTTCTTTACTTTGAGGGTGGCAGAGCACTGGCACAGGCTGCCCAGAGAGGTTGTGGAGTCTCCCACTCTGGAGACATTCAAAACCCTCCTGGACGCCATCCTGTGCAACCTGCTGTAGGTGACCCTGCTCTGGCAGGGGGGTTGGACTAGATGATCTCCAGAGGTCCCTTCCAACCCTGACCATTCTGTGACTCTGTGATTCTGTGATACTAAACTGGAAGCTCTGCTCCTGAAACACATTAAATANACCCTGCTCGGGCAGGGGGGTTGGACTAGATGATCTCCAGAGGTCCCTTCCAACCCTGACCATTCTGTGACTCTGTGATTCTGTGATACTAAACTGGAAGCTCTGCTCCTGAAACACATTAAATACTTTCAAATTCCCAATGGAAACATAAATATCCAAAATAACAAATGATCGCCTTCAGACAGCTTTGATCAAGGCAAGGTGTGCTGGTATCCAGTATGGGGCTATGTTTTGGATTTGTGCTGAAAAAAGTGTTGATAATACAGGACGGTTTTCTTTATTGCTAAGGAGTGCTTACATAGAGTCAAGGCCTTTTCTGCTTCTCACACCATCCCACCAGTGAGCAGGCTGGGGGTGCACAAGAAGCTGGGAGGGGACACAGCCAGAACAGCTGATCCTAACATATCAAAGGGATATTCCGTACCATATGAAGTCATGCTTAGCAATATAGAGCTGGGGGAAGAAGAAAGAAGGCAGAGACATTTGGAGCGATGGCATTTGTCTTCCCAAGTAACCGTTGTGTACAATGGAGCCCTGCTTTCCTGGAGATGGCTGAACACCTGCCTGCTCATGGGAAGTAGTGAATGAATTCCTTGGTTTGCTTTGCTTGCATGTGTGGCTTTTACTTTACTTAATAAACTGTCTTTATCTCAACCCATGAGTTTTCTCACTTTTACCCTTCTCTTTCTCTCCCACGTCCCACTGGGGAGAGTGAGCGAGAGGCTGCATGGTGCTGAGCTGCCTGCTGGTGTTTAACCAGGATACAAGGTGACAAAAAATAATGCATACATGCAGTAGGGATGTTCAGTTCATGAGGCCAATCTAAACCTAGACTGGAGCACAATCCCCACCAAATCATGTATGAAGCAGATGTAAGAGGTTGGTTTTAACACCAACAAATTCAATAAATTGATCCAGTGAACTGCACTGGATCACTAGCTAATGGAGGCATAGCCTAAGTTTTGGAGTATTTGGACTGATTAATTGGATATGCGATTGTCTCTTTCTCACAATAAGCTGAATAAACACTGTGAAGTAACATGAAATGAAATTCAAACTAATACGCTAATCCTGTGCTATGGTTTGAAGAACCCACAACAACTTATTGTCATTTAGACAATTATTCTATCACTTGATGACCCCTCCCCACCCAAGAAGAGGAATCGGAAAAAAACAAGGAAACCTGAGGGTTGAAATATGTACTGTTTTAATAGAATAAGACTAAAGAACCAATATTGATCCCGATAGCAATATAAAATATACAAGGATTATACTCAGCCAATTCTATCCATAGGAAGCTGTGCACTCCCAGCAGTGGACAGCAAATGTGGGACACTGTAAGCACTACGGGTTCGGGAGGAAGGGAAGGCATCGGGGGTCCAGCACTAGGGCAAGAACTTCTCAGGATCACAGCCATCATAGAAGAGGATAAACTCCTCAGCAAACTTTCTAATTTATATTGAATGTGACGTTCATGGAATGAAATAATTCTGTTGGCCAGGTTGGGTCAAGTGCCCGGGTCTCACTCCTTGTACCCACACCTGGCTCGAAAACACAGAGCTCTTGAAGCCCACATACTATAGCTGGCTATAGAGTAAATATTTTCACAAATTAAGACATTAGAGTCTTCTAAAAATACAGGTTTGCCTAGCATTAGAAGAGACCTTACTGAAAAATAAAATTACTGAAAGATAAATTAATCCTGTGTCACTCAAACCAGGACAACCTGTAACATATTGCTGTGGCAACGATGAGGTGTACTGATGTTTGTACTTATCCATCTTCTTTTAGACTACCAATTTCTCATATGTGGCCTATGTTTCCTTTCTTTCCTGGAGAACATAAGCAATTTCCTTTGCCGGCACTGAAGCTGCCTGAAATCAAACTGACAATGTTTCTCCACGTCTTTTCACCCAGGATCATGTTGTTACAGCATGTTCCATTAGCCAGTATTGGGCAGATTTTATAGCACAGCTGGTAGGATAATAAAGCTGCAGAATTTTCAAAAGATTAATTTGTTACACTTGAAATTAAAACAATTAACTTCATACTACTACAGGCCCCACTAATATCCTGCAAGCATGTAATTTCCCTCCATCAAACATAATTCTTGACAAAAATGTGGGTGCAAGATTAAAAATATATGGATGCCTTTATGAACACTATTAAGTGGGGAGAAAGCCTATGAAAAATGTGTTCTGTATTCCTGAAATACTTCCTTCATTCATGTGTGTAGAGAAGTTTTACCTGCCTTTCAAACATCTATAGCTCACTACCAATTTATAGCAATTTATAGCCCAATACTAAGTACCAATTTTTTAAATAACTCAAATTAAATATAGTTATGTTCAGGAATTTCTACCACATTAGTGTATGCTTTACTTGGAGGCATTGCTTGTAGAATGGGAGGAGGAGGATGAAAATCGGTCCCTAGCCTGATTTGAATCAATTTAAAGCAATTTCAAGAAGCTCGTTCTTTATAACTTTCTTAGAGCTAGCTTATTGGAATTATTTTTATGCACTTATACTTCATTGAAGGAAGAAACTTCATTAACTTTGAGGCAATTTTTACTTTTCTATGTAGCTATGACTCCTTACAAGAATGGCTAGGAACTCATTTAGCAACTCAGGTCTCCCACAACATAAATATAGGTAAAATGAAGATCTGGGGGGAAAAAAAACTGGAAAATTGATGTAGATACCTATATTCTAGGAATGGAAGGAAAGGATTTCTAGATACTTTCTGACCTACAAGGGTGGATGCTAAACCCAGTTTATTTTGCAAATGTTTTTTTTCATTATTTTTTCTTCAGTTCAGGTTATTCTGTTAAACATGACAACGAAAAATTAATAGCACTAGCTAAAGTCACTGTAAAATTTATGCCCAAATCTCTGCCACCAGCATTCAACACTGAATTGTTTTTCATTTTTATTTTAGTTCTTGGCTTCATCTGAGCAAAGATGAGTAAACTCTGCCAAATTTTACGTCGATATTGGATGGAAGGCAGATGTTCATGGGAAACTAAGTTGAGACTTCCAGATTTATTTCAATGGAGAATAAATTTCATTTTCATTGTTTCCCTAGAATAATGATGCACTGCAAGAGTTCAGTCTCTAAGGCTTTCCTTTCTGTTTTATAAAATATAGCTCTTGATGGTGATACTTCAATATAGAAGTACAAGATATACCTTAGTGATGACTCACACCATCAAAAACTGAGTAAAGAAATTTGGACTAAGATACGTATCAAGTAGGTATGCATGTTTATCTGACAGCATAGCTTATCACAGAGCTGTGGAAATGAACTTGATTTTCCCAGTTCATTCACAGCCTCTAAGAAAAGAGAATGTACCATATTTGTTGGTTGGTTTGGTTGGTTGGTTGGTTGGTTGGTTGGTTGGTTGGTTGGTTGGTTGGTTGGTTTTCTCCAAATACACTGCTTCCATAGATCTATTTTGTGATACCACATGCCTTGCACTGCATTAGTGGAACCTATTTTAAATACACTGAAGGAGCTCAGCACCAAACTTTATCTTCTGTTGCCCAATAAACAACAGTGTAAAATCCCCTGACCTATGAATGCTACTTCCATATCATCTATCTAAATTCTCAGACCATAAAACAAATGCTCATTCCTCATACTGATTCCAAAAGCAGAGGTCAAAAACCTGAACTTTTTTTTTTTCTCTATCAAAATAGAGGAACCCACACAGTGAGGCAAGCATTTGAGCAAAATAAACAAGGAAAAATAATTAAATGCCCAACGCCATGAAAAAGAATTATCTATACTTTGTGTAGCACGGGTTTGTGTACTTTACTTATTATCATTATGTCAGCTATTATATAGCTATATTAGCTATTGCATAGCTATTATTATACTACACTTTGTGTAGTACACATTTGTGCACTGCACAAAGACTAGTGGAATCAAGGAAAAGTGTAAGTTCCAAATAATACAGGAACACACTCAAATATTTTTATGTAAAAAATTATTGGGTTTCCAATATAATCCCTGGTGAAGTTTTACATTTCCATATCCATTTAACCTGACAGAAACAGACAGCTCAAAAAAGAGGGAGACACTATGATTTCAGGTTAGAACATACATATGTAAATGCAAAAACACATCTCTCAAGCTAATAAGCAGTGTGACTTCTCATCAACAACAACAGAAATCAGAGGAATACCTCCCCAGTGTGTATGTGCTTTAAAAGGTAACAAAGCCTCCCAGGTGCATATAAGAGTCTGGACAGAAAGAATCAGTAACTCAGAGATTTGGGAGAATTAGCTCCTTGAATCTGCAAAGCAATGAGTTATTGATCACTCAAAATTAATGCCCTCCTTTCCACTCACCCTTAGTTAGATGTGAAACAAAGAGGTCAAATAAGTGCCTCAGTGAAAGAAAAGAGCCAATGAGATCACCAATTCTAGTTTTTGGCTCAGTCAGACCTGCTATCTGAAAAATGTCTCTGCCTCTAGGTAGGTTTAATAATTCCAGTATGCACACTTTTCTTTTCTTGCCCTGTATAGATGAAATGCATGGACTGTTTTCCTCCAAGGACATGCATATCATAGTTTCCATGGCACTGTTTGTTTAAAGTATAAAATGCATTTAGCCACACTTCAAACAGCATGTCATGTATTTCATCTTTCAACCATTCTGAAAAATGAAGTGCACGAGATCTGGTAATGATGAGGATGTTTTTGTATATCACTCATTCAGGTGAAAACTGAAAAGGTGAAATCTAGTGTACAGCGATTAGGAAATGCTGCAGTGAGTAGATGTAATCAGGCTGACAAAATGTCACACCTCAGACCTGTTTTTTGGGTCATTTAGAGATCAAAGAATGGCCCAGTGCAAGACATGACAGATAATAAACTAAAGCACTTTGACCAGTTTTGGCTGGTTTGCAATAGCTAAAGATTAGAAATCAATTTGTCATTGTATTCTCTTTTCTTTTGATTCCAATATTTTTTTCTCAGCGTCTGCCGTTTAATGCAGGCTGTGTGCCAAAACCATCTTAGAAAGTCTGCTATGCCAGATGTCACCCTTTTGCCCTTTTGCTCCGTCTGCAGATTTTCTTTTAACAGCGTTTGAAACTAAGTTAGTAAGCATACATTTTCCAGTAAAAAAGGCATTATGAATAACACCTTTTGTGTTTCTGAATAACACCCACAAAGTGCAGAACACATTATACATCAACTGCATCAACTGTATCTTTAAAAAAGGTTATTCTTAACTCTTAGCTATGTGGAGTGTTTCTTAATGCTGTCATTCTTTTAAACAAATATAACAGCTATGATGGAAGCTAATAAGAAGGGTTAATAAAACCCCACAGAAATGGATTTTACAACATTAATTTGACCCATGCAGGATAAAGATGAGCTATTTCATTTTCCATACTTCTTGTAAGTTTTTGAGCTTCTTGTATGCAAGAGGTCTATTCTATTATTTCCAAATGAGAAAACTGTTCTTGTTTGAATTCCTTATATAGGAATTTCTAAGGTCTTGGCCCTTAAATTGTGAATTTCTAGAAAGCAGAAGTGTCCACTGCTTCTCAACTTATAGGCATGAATAAAAATATTTTATTTTCATTAGAAGAAAATGAGACACATAGAAGCTCTCATTTTCTCAGGCCTCTCCCATTCTTCAAGTACCAGCTATTAATCAAAGAGTTAAAGACTGTCTAAAAATTGGGGAGGGGTGGGTGAGTGGGGTGGTGTCTCTCTTTCTAGAAGAGAGAATCCTAAGATTTTGTTTGAATTTTAAAAAAATCTCTAAATATTACTGCGTGTCTAGTTACAGAGTAGACCCAAATTTGGTCTGGCCACTGTAGATGACTGTTATGTGTTGTCATGAGGAAATGTGTGGGGTATTTTTGATTTTGGTTTGTTTTTTTTTCCAGTGCAGTTTAGGCAGAGTTTGAGTGTTGTGGGTCACTCCTTCTTTACAATTAACCATGCAACAAAACAAAATGAAACAAACCAACACAAACAAACAAACAAACAAACAAAAAATTACTGCCAACCACCCTGCCAACATAATCTACAGGCAGGCTTACAAAGATGAAGGGACTGTAATTTTAATAAAATATTGGTGAACAAGAGACTGGAGAGCATCCCCGCGGAAAGAGATCTGTGGGTTTGGGTTGGTGGCAAGTTGAATATGAGGCAACAGTGTGCTCTGGCAGCCAAAAGGGCCAACTGTGTCTTGGGGTGCATCAAGCACAGCACAGTTAGCCAGTCGAGGGAGGTGATAGTCCCACTTGATACTGCACTGGTGTGGCCCCATCTTGAGTATTGTGTGCAGTTTCGGGTGTCTCAGTATAAGAAGTACATCAAGCTATTAGAGTGTGTCCAAAGGAGGGCAACCAAGAGGGTGAAAGGCCTCAAGGGCAAGGCTTGTAAGTGGCTGATGTTACTTGGCTTGTTCAGCTTGTAGAAAAGAAGCTGAGGGGTGACATCATCACCATCTACACATTGCTCAAGGGGGACAGTGGAGGGGGAGGTGTTGATCTCCTCTCTCTGGTGACCAGAGATAGGACACAGGAAATGGAATGAAGCTGCGTCAGGGTAAGTTCAGATTGCACATTAGGGAAAGGTTCTTCACTGTGAGGGTGGCCACTCACTGGAACAGGCCCCCAGGTCATGTCACCAACCCTGTCAGAGTGCAAGGAGTATCTGGATGACACTCTTTGTCATATGATTTAGTTTTAGGCAGTCCTGTGAGGACCAGGGAGCTGTACTCAATGATCCTTATGGGTCCCTTCCAACTCAAGATATTCTATGTTTTTATGAAAATATTGGAATACTCAGATAAATTAAGGCCACTGAACTGTAACTATGGTATCATTCACACCAGGTTATGGAACCAGTAGTCTGAGCTAGCTGTCCAGACTCCCTTTACACTCAGTAGGGAGAAATAGATACTTTAAGGGGATGCATTATCTTAGCTTAAAATCATGTTAAAAGACAGAGAAGAAAAGTTATTTGTAAACCTGTTTATGTCTGTTGACTAAAATGAAACCTACCTTGGCTAGTTCAGATGAAGCCATCTACACAGTAAGGTCCAAAGCTACGTGTGAAGACATTCATTCCTGCCCTGGGAATCCCATGAGCGAAGGAGCACAACTCAGGACCACCACTGACACTTTCACCAATATCAGAATTGAGGTGCAAGGGAAACACTTCTATGTACCTAGGGAATTTAGGACACCAGAGGGTTATGAATGGTTTTGCACAGGTAAATTTCAGGGTAAGTGCTGAAAAAAACATATCACCACCTATTCCTCTCTACGGAAACAATATCTATTACCCTCCATTGACACAAAAAAGTGACTTTCCACTGACTAATTTCAGACAGAACCATCTATACTGCAAGTGTCTACAGATTAGGTGATTCCAACTCTTGATCGAGTTAAACACAATGAACTACCTCAGGAAATCTTTCTGTATTGACAAAAGCAGGAACTTTATTCTACTGAATAATAAAATGTGTGCTGTTCAACCTCTGTTAATGAAATAAGAACCAGTGCAGAATGATGTCCAACATAAGGCCATCCAGAGTGTAACTGTAAGGTTCCCATACAGGCATGTGCATCTCTCATGTTGTTATTTCTGTTATTTTGATATTATTTTTTTTTTATATTACATTTTGGTGGATTTAAGAGAGCAGTGACATATAGAATAGATACAAAAAATTATGTAATTTACACAATGTTTAAAGACTGAGCCTACTTCAGGGAAATAAAACCAAATTTAAGTTCTAAATAGACAGAATGCCAATGTTATTATGAAAACTAAAAGGACACGTTATCAGTGAAATTAGCTGTAAAACAGTCTCTTTTCTACAACAACCTATGATAAAACTTATCCTTAAGTAAACATGTAGAATCATTGACTTAGGTAAATTTGTATTTGTCTGTATATCAGTGCTCTGTTTTCATAGCCACATGCACCCTTCTTCATCTTGAAATTGTTTAAAAATGTTTGTGATAAGCTTTTGAAAGTTTTCAGTGAACTCTGCTTTGAAAATAGATGTGATAATTAGCTCCTGGAATTCATGTTTAGAATCATGAAAAGCAGTTTAATAGAGCAACAAGTAGTTAAAAATATTTTTTGAAAGGTCAGATCATTTCCGTGTCTGCTTTGTCTTTCTTTTTGCAAAGATAGCCTAAAAAATGAAAGACATTCGAATATTATTTACCTTGCTAAGAATAAATGTCAAAGTCATATCTAAAGGAAGAACACTAAACTTTTTACTGAAGGCCAGCTGCCAAAATGCAAATTAACACCTACAAAGAAATATTGGACAATTCCTTTTAATAGTAACAAGACAAATATGAACTTAAAGGTTGATGTCACACGAAATGTTCATTAATGTAAGCTGATAGATGTTACATGGTAGGGCACAGAATTTTGATTTTGATCTTCATGAACAGGAAAATTGTCCCTTGCGACTTTTAGTGTTATCCATTTCTTTTAACACTTTACTAGGTTTTAACACCAGTGCTTTGTTTTCTGTAAACCTGTCATATTCTAGACATCTAATACCGGCCAGCTGCCAGAATGCAAATTAACACCTACAAAGAAAGATTGGACAATTTCTTCTTCCCTTGTAATTTTGCATTATCACTATTGAACAATGTTGAATTTTTGTCTGTCCATTAAATTTCAGGTCATTATTCTGAAAAAAAGATTGTTTTCGACATAGTCCTTTCCACATATCCTTCAGGATTTTTTTCCACATCAGCTGTAAGTGAAAACATACTCTTATTTCATTTTAAAGATTAAGACTTTTACACGTGTATAAAAACCTTGTTCTCTTACAAACTCAGTAACAGATTAAGAAACACTACCCTTTAATTATGACTGAAAAGAATTATGTCTGAACCCAATCTTGCTTGAAAAATGTAGTCATTTCCAAAGTTCAGGCTTTTTCCGCCAAGACAATTTAAAAATCTTTCTCAGGTTTATAACCACAGTAGTTTAATTTGTGGTTTCTTGTATGCACTGAGAGTTAGCAAAGGAGGCGATCTTTAAAATGCAATCAAATTTTGTGGTTCCAATGGGTGCTTGTGTGACATGCTCTGCTGTAGAATGGAAGATGGTTCCCTTTGATAACCAAATCTCTTAGTTCAGTATATTATGGCTTTACCAAAAAGCTAGCAAAAAGAGAAAAGCATAAATACTAACACATGAATGCAGTTTAGCAGAGACATACTCATGTGAAGTCATGGGGCTAATCATTCCACATGTTACTGGGATGTGCCTGGAAAGAAATTCAGTGATTATTTCATGGGATAATATAATTGTTTTGATAGTTTTTTTTCTTTTCAGTCACTAAAATTTAACTGGAAGCATTGAATTATCTAAACTTGTATTTTTGTCATATAATGAGTAAATCTGGCATAGGCTGTGTTTTTTTTTTCCCCTCGTTGTTGTTTAAAAGCACCTGTGGTGTTAAATTACTTGTTATAAGGAAGATCACACTAAACTTTCATAGACGGGGTAGCATTCTCACAAGGCCTACTTTATATCTTTTATATATTACTATTAGTCTCAGTCACTAATCTGGAATTTGGCAGTCAGTTAGAATTTCTTTCTATCCAGTCCATGCAAAAGAAAAATGTCTGAATATTTCCATCTTTTTTTTTTTCGGGGGTCGGTGGGGGATTGATGCTACATTTTTAAAATTCATTATTTTAATTACCAAAAAGCTTTCATTCTGAATTATTTTTTTAGGGCCCTGATGTCTAGATACATTTCAAGGAAGCAAGTATCAGAATTCAGCTTACCTAAGACTATATTTCAGAAATATTCTTATTGTACCTACCAAAATAAAGGTGTATTTTCACACCATTACTTATTTCTCATTATGGTATCACCTTTGTTTATAACATTAATAATTTTTAGCCTAAAATATTTTTCCAATTTCAGAAAACCATAACTGAAGTTTAATTAAGGTTTTGCCTCCCCTATGGTATGACACAAATAGAAAATAAAACGCACAAATGCAAAAAAAACCCTACAGCAGTTGTGAAGTGAAAGAGAAGTAGGTGCCTTGGGAGATTTGGAGGAAAATAAACTTATTCAGCCATTTGACTATTTGATTAATTATTTAATAGTCAGCTCCAGTACATTAAATTTATAGTGTTTTCACAGTATGATGTGTCCAGTTATACATAATTTAAAAAAAAAAACAAAAAAAACAAAAAAAAAAACCCAAACCCAAAACCCACCCAAAACAAACCTCTCAAAATTGACTGAAGATGATAAGATTAATTAGAAGACCAGAATGTAATGTAATCTAGCATTGGTTCATCAGGGAAATGTAAAAGGGTTACTTTAACACTACACATATAGACAAAAATATATTCAAGCACACACAGCTGAAAGATACCAAAAAAATACTATTCTCCAAATAAAAATAAAAGCTGAAATTAAGAAAGTTTCATCATACTGTGTTGTTTTTTTTTTTTTTTGCCAAAGCTGCAGATGCAGCATTTAGGCTGAAGCTTGTCAGGGATCCACCTTCAGTATATGAGTTTTTTAAGCTTAATCTGTATGAGATGTCATAGCGTTGCGGAAGCAATCTAAATTAAAACACAAGCCATCAGGACATTGACTGATTGGCAGGCTAAAAGTATGATAATCTCACTCCATAAGAAAAGGTTCTAAAGTTTCAATGTTAGTAAAAAATTAGCACTGTGAAACAGTTGAAAGCCAACTGCATTTCTTTTCCATTCAGAGACACAATTTGTTCTGTACATCCTTTTGTTTTCCTTTTGGTTTTCTTTATCTCTCTTTTTTTTTTCCTTTCCTTTTTCCCTTTTTTCTTCTTTGTTCTTTCTTTTTCCTTTTTTCTTTTTTCTTTTTTCTCTTTCTTTTTT
>VUYV01000069.1:1899585-2011532 GCA_008711295.1 Anarhynchus alexandrinus
TTCTTTTTTCTTTTTTCTTTCTTCTTTTTTCTTTCTTCTTTTTTCTTTCATCTTTCTCTTTTCTTTTTTCCTTTTTTTCTCTTTTTTCTTTATAGCAAAATCTGGTAAAATTCCAGGCATCTAATTGGACAGTAAATACAAATACTAAGAGGATATCTCTTCTAGAGTACCAACTAATATGTTGAAGCTAGGTTTAACCATGTTTTCTAAAATTCTTTCAGATGGAATGACTAGCAGAATGTGAAAAATGACATTAATTATTTAACAACTCAGTGGGAATTTTTTATTAATTAACTTCAGGACATTTACCAAAGTCTTCATTTCCAACCTATACTCCCATAATACATATGTTCATTTGCATAAAACACTGCAAAGAAACAACAGGTATCTTAAATAATAACCTTGCATTTGTTATTCATGTTGTTATTGAAGGAATCATGTTATGGAAAGTTGTAATCACATCAGTGACTTTTGACATCAGTGGTATTCTCAAACTCCCTGCCTGATTTTGTAGCTATCTACTCTTCCATTTGAAAATTCCCACAGAATTTATAGGTTTCATAAATGAACTCTATACCATCATCCCAACTGCACTCACCTGCTGAGCGCTTGTCTTCTGCCTAACCGTCTATAGTATAATAAAGGGCTTCATTTACTCATATCACTTCCTGGCAGAAATCACTAGAACACATAGCTAGAAAAGGTGGAGTTGGCAGTGGTACTTGCGATGCTCCAGTCTCACTTAATCCATGAATGTAAAGGTTATAGAACTCATCAGGAATGTGTCCAAATCACCCCTGTCAAAGAACTCCACTCCAAGGAATGGCCTCATCAGCAACCATGTGACCTGCATAAGCGGGACTCCTTCTGTCCTTGTTGTGGGTGTTCCACTTTACAAGGAGGATACAGCAAAATACAAGGAGACATCATGAAAGAATGATTTCATACCTTGGTGGTAATAGCTTTTCTGGGAAAAACAGACCTAACTCAAAGTCACTGTTTTGGTCAATATGGTGTATGTAATTCCAAACAGCCAGTTGACTGCATTTGCCTATGCACTAAAAGTATCTTGGCTTGAGTCACATTATTTTCCTTGTCACTTCCAACCAGTCAATTCCTCTCAAGATAACAGTTTTTGAGAATTTTTCAACACTCACTGCAGACCTAAAAACCTAAAGACCTAAATTTTCTACTGTCAGCATAAAGGAAACCTAAATTCTTAACACTGGTGTTTGGAAGAAGACATAAAAACTGTTTTTGGCATGATGAATGTCAACATTGCCAACCAAATCTCCACTTAGTGAATCAATCCTGAAGAGATTAGTGAGACGAAAATTAGGGCCAAGATGCATCGCAGACGACCCAGAGAATGCCTCTTTGCCTCTTTGATAATGACCCTGGAGATGACCGCAGTCTGCACAGATTTCAGGGAGGGAAATATTGGAGGCTTTAAAGGACAAATGAGCCCAAACTGTAGGCAATAAAAACATCAACTATATCTTACTGTTAAGCTGAATGCCGGTTGTGGCTGTTGTTATTCTCCTACCCTGAGTACCCATTACATCCAAGAAAACACTTACTTCATAATTCTAATGTTTTTTATTCTCCAGCTTTACAGGGAAACTGGGGTGATGCTGGAACCTGACTCATGAGCCTTTCGAAGTCCAATGGTCATCATGGACAAACTTCCACCCCATGAGCAATGCTCCTATCCTATTCTTCCTTTGCAAGTTTTATTGGGCTTCACAAAACTATTCAAAGCAAAATTATGCATTAATCTAGAAACATTACAAAAGTTTGCAATATGATTTTTCAATATGTCTGTTTAGAATACATTGAAAACTGGAAAATATCATATACAGTTCTTCAAATTTCATAGTAGAATATAAGGAACTTCTTAAAATTTTTACTGACAACTTCCCTGAAACTCCAGGAATTGAAGAAAAACAGGAATTAAAGCCTTATCCTCTTAATTTTAAATTGTAGAACAGCTAATTTTTTTCAAGACAGTCTTTTATTTTAAGCCATTTTTCTGTTCTAAAATAAATTAAATAAAAAATTTTAAAAAGCAAATTCAAAAAAATTACATTTTAACAAATCACTTCTTTCGTTTGGCACTTAGAACATTATAATATTCAAATGTAATGTTTTGATAGAGAATTTTCAAAATAATACTTGTATGGGATAAAAATAGTTAAATGAATTCAGAATATTTTCATTCATAAATTTTTATGTTTGTTAAATACACCACACTAAACCAAATGAGTTTTACCTAGAAGTGTTCTATTTATAGTACAAAGATCAATATTTCTGATACATTTAGACTTTTAAAAATATTTTTACTTCTACATTTTATGTGAAATATAACCATCAATATCACTAATGTGATAAAGATTGCTCATTACAAGCATTCATGTATTCCTTTGGTAAATATCAGCAACAGTTATGGGAGGTATTAACAGAAATTTAAAGAGGAACTGCAATATTTATTGTATGCCTACCAGTGAATAAATCTGACTGCAGCACTCTGAGCTCTGGGAAGGCTACCCTGCCGTATATCACACCTCAAATACTGTGTTCAGTTTTGGGCCCCTCACTACAAAAAAGACATAGAGGTGCTGGAGCCTGTCTAAGGAAGAGTAAGGAAGCTGCTGAAGGGTCTAGAGCACAAGTCTTATGAGGAGCAGCTGAGGGAACTGGGGTTGTTTAGCCTGGAGGAAAGGAGGCTGAAGGGAAACACTATTGCTCTCCACAGCCACTTGAAAGGAGGTTGTTGTGGGGTGGCTGTCAGTCTCTTCTACCAAGTAACAAGGAGGAAATGGCCTCAGGGGGTGCTCCAGGAGATTTAGCTTGGATATTAGGAAAAATTTCTTTACCAAAAGGGTTGTCAAGCATTGGAACATGCTGCCTAGGGAAGTGGTTGTGTCACCATCCCTTGGAGGTATTTAAAAGATGTGTAGATGTGGTACTTGGGAACATGGTTTAGTGGTAGACTTGGCAGTGCTAGGTTAACAGTTGGACTCAACCTTAAAGATCCTTTCCTATAGAAAACGGCTTTGGCTTTCTTCATAATAAACATGGATCTATACAATCACAATCTTCTTGTCAGTAATCTGAACTCAGACTGAGTTCAGGCTGCCTGAAAATCCCATATACAAACTAATGTCCAGGGCATTTTTTAGGAAGGAGCTAGTAAAGTTGGCAATCCTCCGAAAGAGTTACAGCTGGCTTTTCTGCCTGACTTTGACTTTGCCGTTTGGTTAAGTGAGCTTCACAGAAGCAGCTAAGACAGGCTCAAAGTGATCGATGCAGTCTTCAAGTGCAGATAACATGTCATGCCAGAGATTCTCTCTCCTCTCCTCTGGCATTACTAGTGAATTCATCTCCAGATCAACACTGAAGGTTTGCCAACATGGTGTGCAGCTGGATTAATTTATCACTGAACATGGTCTGAAAGCAATTCTTATGCTATGTTATACCTAAAAGATTAAAAAGCAGCAGCATCTGTCATCACTGTAGATGCAGAGGTTTTCAGAGAACTGAATGTCAGGAGAGAATTAAGAAAATCCAACATTTCCCATGAGATACACTGCAGAAGACTGCAAGCTATTCAATTATAACTGTAATATGAGATCAAAGGTGAATTGGAGTGTAGCTGTGATGGATTTTAAACTGCTTACTAACAATAACCAAGGAAATCAGACCAAATTTATTCAGAGTAAATGCATTAATGACTTCAAATGCCAAGAACGTGTTAAATGGAGGACTCAAATAAATATGTGGCCAAAAATGGGACTATTGTAACCAGACAGTAAGAATCTTCCAGGAATTAAAATTGCTGATGGCATTTTTGTCATAATAGAAATAGAAGTCAAGGAAGAAGCAATCCAGAACCACAATAACAAACTGAAATGACTACTAAGCATGTTCCAGTAGCAGCCTGCATGCTGACAAGCTGAAAGTGAGGACACCTGAACTCTTCTGATTTGGTTATATTGACACCTAGAGAAACTGAAAGACTGAAGGCTGAGACACGTCATAAGAAATAAATACAATTCAATTACTTATGGGAATGGTAAATTATTTTTCCACAGTCTACATACCCACCATATTAAAAAGTACCAGGATAAAGCCACTGCTGAATTGTCTAACTCAGCCTGCAACGATACAATGAAAAGGTAAGTCACAGGAAAGTGTTGTGAACAGACGGCACTTTGCAGACCAAAACACAGGCGCTTTCCAAACAGCAGTTCTGTGGCACAGGACACAAGCTTTCTCCATGTGGAACAGTTGCTGTGCGTCTCTCCAGAAGGCCTCAAACAACCCAAAAAGACTTTTATGTGAACCTGCTCCATCCATTAAAATAATACGTACTCTAGGATTTAGAATCCAAGGCTAAAGGCAGTTATCATGTACTGACAGCTTATTTGTGGATGAGCTGTGAGTGCAAGATAGCCCTAACCAGTAATGTAGGAGCTGATACTCAGTCAAGCAAATGTTTCATACTTAATGTAAAACAATACGCACAGAGCAAGCCAAAAGTCATGACTACAGGCCATGAATTTGTTGAACATGTATACTGAACAGCACGAAATGCACAACTGTTCAGACAATCATAAAACTCTCCAACCTCATTAAATCACAACTTGGTGCTGAAATGACTAAGGCAGATATCATTTTTACAGGCAGGAGTTCCACTCTATGTTTAGTAAACACTCTCATTCCTAAAAGGTTCTTGTGGACTCCAAGTTGGGAACCGATTGAGAAACTTCAGGCACATTTTTCAAGCTTTTGGCATAGACATCAACAACAGAAGGAAACAGAAATTTGTAGCCACTATGTGTGCTTCGAGATAGCTACACAAGCACTCCCACAAAGCAATGATGAAAGATTAATCCTGGGCATACAATATAACTAGAAATCAGGGCAGCAGAAATGAAATCAAGTATGCCTGCAGAGCAAAGGCAAGTCAAAAGCCAGACTGAAGTCAGCGGTTATAACTCAAACAGTAAGTTTTAGGAAATAACAATAAGTTGTTCAGTAAATACAAAGAACTGGTGGGCATGCCAAAATGGGCTGCTGATAAAGGCCATGACCATATGATACCATATTTACGAATCACTTCTTGCCCCATCAAGTCAGGCGACACAGAACATGTGAGACAACTACAGACATTGCTAAAATAAGGAGTAGCTAACTGTACGTAACTGGAAGAAGGAATCCAGGATGAAAGGCAGCACCAAGGAATTAGCCTTGTATGCACATAGCCTGAGTGGTAGCTGGAGTTTTCACCTCTCTGCGGAAGTTTCTTTTATAAAGATCATATCCAGTTCTAAAAATAGCATAGAAACATGAGGCAGGACACAGGCTAGTACTGGCTGTCTGTTAAAAAGTAAATAAACAAACAAACAAAAAAAACGGAAAATAAATCCCAAACCTTAAAGGAATTCTGAATATATTCTGATAAATGATATGAATATAAACACAACATGAAGCAAGCTTAACTCAGTTTGTAGATAAGCTATTATTGCAACATAATAATCATTGCTATTTATTGTTATACCACAAAAATACTTACTGATTCCTGTGGAGATGAGAGAAAGGAACAGCATCATTTCCAGAGTGTTGAAATTTACATCGTCTAACAGCAAAGTATTTTAACACGCATTTCAGGTAAAGCCAGCAACCAGTCCCCGCTTTTATATTTCTACATTAGGCACAGTCATAGGGGAGAATTACATCATCTGTGACCAAAACTGTTACTGTAATCAATGAGCATTTGGATATTCCCTGGCATCTGCACTGTGTATGTCTCAAGACACTCCCATTTGTTTAAGATAATGTGTGTGAAATTACAGTGAGGAGATAGTCATGCTTAAATTTTCCTTTTTAAGCAAGGTTCATTAAGGATTGGGTAGACGAATGTGAAAGTATAAACTTGTGGGTGTTAGACAATAAAAATTATTTGCAGTCTCTCAGCAGCAGCTTGGAAATAACAATTTCTGCAATACCAAGTCATGTCAAATGATCCACCATCCATAAAAGACACAGCACTGAATGCAAACTAATGAGGAATGCTGAATCTGGGAACAATTAAACCTGTCAACTAAACCTCACACCGCAGACATGAAACATACAATGCTCTCCAACACAGAGAAAATGGTCTGTAGCTTTTAATGTGCTCTTTCCAGATGGATTTGGTCAATTAAATAGAAGAAATGGTCAAAGGCTTTCACCAATTTTGTTGGTTCCTGGACTGCAGCCTTCCCAGTGAAAAGTTCAAATAGTCACTGTTTGCTACTTGTTCATCAGGTAACTGAGCCCTATAAAAGTGCCCTATAACAGTGGAAGTGAAGAAAAAGCCGGTTCTGGGTAACCATGTCTAGAAACCATGCCTCAGCATGTGGAGAAGATGACCACCAACTGGACAGGAAAGGTTCACAAGGATTTAGCAAGACTTGGTTAAAACCTTATGTAAGGTCCTAATGAATCTCCTATGGATTTCCACAACTGCACAGTAAAAGAACAGTTCTTTTTGAAGAAGGTGTTATTTACACTATGTTACCAGGCTAAATGGGCTGCTTATCAGCTCTAATCGGTTTATTTGACAAGGAAAAATGTTTATGAAGTTGTAAACTACAAAGAAATTTTCTGCTGGAAAGAATGCTTCTGAAATGGTGTACCTGTAACTTATGAAAATAATAGGTTACCTGCTAGTTTATAATAGCAGGAGTCTAGAAAAGACAACCCAGAGGAAACATTCCAAGCATAAAGTCTGTTTTCGTGTTTTGCCTGACCCTACACAATGTTCCTCATGGGAACAAATGTGATTTGAAGACACAGAGGCTCTCTGAGAGCTGGGAAAGACGTTATTCTCTCTGGCTTTGTCTCTTTACAAAAAGAATTCATTCCTAAAGAAGGATTGTATGAGGGAGTATCAAATCATGCCCTGCATTTTCAGAATAAGCCATAGCACATTTTAAAACGAAATGTACAATGTGGAAAAACACAGGCAGCCTAACCTACCTTGGGCCTGTTCCCTTCCTAAAAAAATCCTACATGCATGAGAATGGGAGATTTTTGGAAAATTGTCATCTGCTCCTCCTTTGCCTTGGCAAGAATAATGAGAAGATGAATAATCAAAGCCTGTCCTTGTCTAAGCCTATGAGTGTCATTGTGAATGGGTACAACCTGAGCCTTTCTAACTACATTAGACAGCAAAGCAACCTGAGGCAAGCAGATCTGGCTCTCCCAGCTTGTGCTGAGGGGAAGCTGCAGCACTGAAGAAGCCAGATATGCCAGCAGAAAGATGTGACCTTATTGGAATGGAATTAGTTGATTGGCCCTGTTAAGCCTGTTCAAAGCCATTTCCAATTACAATGTTTTAACCACTTTGTGTAATGAAGGAAATAACAAACATTTCTGCCTAGCCCCTGGATTGAATCAAGCCATTCTTCTGTGAGTCATTCAGATCTACAGAAGAACTTCATCTCACGCACAAGAACATTATTAAGATTGCTTTCACACAGCCTTTTAATTTCTGGGAGTGGAGAATAGGTTAGGAAAACACTATGAGAAAGGCTGTGTGTAAGGTCCGTCTTGATTTCACCAGAGGAAGGAAGTATTCAAAAACAGGTAAAACCAGACCTCTGTTGAGTTTTCCTAGTTTTGCTTATTACCATTGAACTCAGATCACCATGTCCTGTGATGCAAAAGATACAGAATTCAATTAAATAAGCATGAAAGGAATTAACTAGTTCCAATCTCGCATGTGTATACTGTGGCGATTTCTGTCTACTGAGCTTCCAAGTTGAGGAACAGTCAGCTGTTTGATGCCCTCAAGGAGGCTTGGCAATCACGGATCATACATTAGGCTATGTTATGGAGATGAGAGTAGCACATTTCAAATAAGTGTCTGTGTGCTTAACTGTTACTCAGACTACCATGAAAAGCTTGCAATACAAATGAAGTCACTAAACCTTCTGGGTTCCTTAAGGAAGGGCATGACCTGTAGAAAACTTATTTATTGTTTATAATTTTGAGTGAATTTAGAACAATTCATTTTCATCCATTGACAGCATTTGATATATGTAGTTTCACACCATTCTGTTATGAAGCTGGATAGTACCTGACTGAGGTGATTTTCAAAATTTTCCTTCCATTTAAATGAGAGCACCTGAAGGATGTGAATTGATGTGGGAGAATACTGATACCAGGAAACAGTAATATAAACCCTTGTGACGCAAAACTGCTGGCTCTCTCCCTGCTCAACACCTTGATCAACCTGAAATGATGCTTTGAAGTTAACGCATCAGTCATGTTAAGATTTAGTCAGACTTATGAAATCCAAGCTTTCTTTATTCCACAAGAATAAATTCCCTTTTCTTAACATTTGAGATGCAGAATTATTGTACAAGCTCTAAAACTTCATTTCTATTTAGGAGAACCACGATAGCATTAAACATGGCATGAAAACATCATTTATGGTAAACTAAAAGGTATTACATCACAGATGTGTTAGTGCCAATGAAACAACATAATAGAGCTTGGCAAAATGAACACAGTCATAACACACATCTTCCACAACTGTTTCCAGGTAAAAGAAGAAATAAATCTACTTTAGGAGCCTTACTAAATACGTATACTAAATAGGTAAAGAAAATAAGCAAGAGTAAATTTCTTCTGGAGGCAATCTCTCCATGTATTCAAAGGAAACACTGCATAGGATGCTACAGTGAAGAAAGAGAAATAAGACAGCTGTGGAAACAAGCTGTGAGAACCTCACATTATTAACATTTATGGCTAGGAAAAACATTTCTAAAGGACAGCTTTACTTAATCAGCTACCTGTGTATCTTTTCATGCTGCACATAACATTTCCATCAGAAAGACACATCAGGACAAGTCAGGAAAACATCCTGAGGGTCATCACAGATAACATTTCCTGACCAGCTCTAATCCTTTTTGTTTTATGCAGAAAGAGTTCTCAGCACCCTTAGGACCACAGCAAATATTATAAAAGGTACAATGTAAAGAGGCAATATGCAAGGGATCTATTTCAATTAGATCCCGATTATTACAGTCTAAGTACTATCAGGAATGATTCTTCATTTAAATTATTCTTTTATTTGCATCCATCTGAAGTACCCTCTGTTGATGTTGTCTTAGCACTTTTCCATTCATACATTTACTTTCTCCAAAGTATCCATGACTATCCGATGCAAAGGGGAACCCTGCAAAGTGATCTTATTGATGTTGTATGTTTAATTTTATCACTTCTACCACTCAAACTAACTCTAACAGCCCTTCAGTTTCAACTGAGACCTAAGTGAAGACTGTACTCATGTTCACCAGCCCCCACCCTAATCGCTGGGTTTTAATCCAAATTTCCCATTTATTAGCCATTTTTAATCCATAGGTATATTTTGAAATTTCTAAGCATAATAGAAGATCAAAAGGCTGGAGAACCTGCCCTATGAAGTTAGGTCTCTTCTTCCTGTAGAAGAGAAGGCTTATCACAGTATTCCAGTACTTGAAGGGCAGCTAGAAAGAGGACAGAGGCTCTTTCTTCACAAGACCTACATGGAGAAGACAAGGGGTGACAGGTACAGGTTGTACCAGGAGAGGTTTCATCTCGATATAAGGAAGATATTTTGTACAGTGAAAACAATCATTCCCTGGAACAGCCTCCACAGGGACATGGTAGAATCCCCATTACTGGAGGTTTTCAAGGTGTGATTGGACCGGGTGCTAGATAATCTCATCCAAGTTCCCTTTCCCATGAAAGGTTGGACCAGATGATCTTTTGAGGTCCCTTCCAACCTGGGCTCTTCTATGATCCTGTGATTCTATGATCTTCAATACAGGTTTAAAATGGAATGAGTTTTTGAAAACACATGAAGAGTAACAGACGCTTTATACTAATACCACAAGCAAATATTATTGCTTTAGGTTTCTTATGTTAAAAAAAACACCAATATATTTTGTTTGTGGTATGGGAGGTCCCTTTCCTTTCATTAGTGTTTCACCACTAAACAATAGCATTAAGGGTGTCATGTAGCACTGAACTGCTTCAGAAGAAAACTCACAAGTATGGTAATTCCCAAATGTAACGGTGGTAGCAGAATTTTTTCAAGCAGTTCTGTAAGATCAGAATTTAATCCATCATCTTCTTAGATGACAATAAGTGACAATTAATGCCATCATTTTCACTAAATAGTTTTAAACATATGCATGGACATTCTATTGCCAATTTAGAAAAAACAACTTCACAGTTCACTCAGTATTTTCTGCCTTTTTTTTTTTCTTACATTTTGTAACTTGTAAAATGCATGTGATGGCCTTCCAAAACTTTCCATCTGTTATTAATGGGAAGGTTTTTCGTATATAACTGAATATATATACATTATTCAGCAGATAATTTAATACATAATTATATTAAATTTAAAGAGGAAAAAGCTCAACAAGAACAAGAAAATAGATTTTTGTCAGATGTCTATTATAAATGTCTGTAAGTCTACACTATGGGATAAACTGTAGAGACCAACTTCAAACAGAATAGGTGCACTATTACAGGATTTGTAAGTGATGAAATATAATACTATTCCCCCAAACCAGCTACAAATTACCTTATAAAAGATAAAAACATCTTCTGACTTTTGCATTTAGGTTGCATTTTTTATAAGTCTGATGAGTTATTTCAATGTGTTTGTATGATTCACCTTACAGTTGATGGAGTTCACATATAATTTAATAAAAAAAAAAAAAGTACTTGTAAGACATTGGAGAAAATTAACTACAAAGGAAATTTTGACAAGAACTTCAGGTGTTGCTGCCTTTGGGACAGAATAAAAGAAGTTCCTGGCGATATTAACATTGGAATTGGCAGTGTAATTCAGTAATATGGAAGTTATTAAGCAACCTTTGGAAGGCTTGTTTTTTTTTCACTGGAAGCTGCATGAAAATCCACAAACTAAGCTTAGCAAAGGGCAAGAAGAGAATATAATCTAATTTAAGTGTACAGATCTCAATGAAAGCTGAAAGAAATCAGCATGGACTACGTGACAGTTAACAGTGAATATTAACATCACCTTGATTTTCAAAAGGAACATGACATAAACAACTTTGGGATAGATTAATATACTCACAATGTATTTTATACCCTTGTGTTTTGAAACCTTCTATAATACTACATACTTTAGCAAATGGGAAAATACAACCAAAATATAAGACAATCTGATTCAAGGGAAAGACTAGACTGTGTATATGTCATTTCTATAAAATAGTATCCCATGGACCATGAAAATGCTTCAGGAGGTCTAATTTAGATGACACAACTGGTTTCACATCAGGAGACAAGATATCAAGTAAAACCAAAAAGTTAACTCTATTGCTAACATAATTCATATATAAAATTTGTAACAGTAGAGTAATAGACATTGTTGAAACTATATAAACAGGACATATTGAACAATCATTTATCAGCATTTTTTCACTAAAATAAACAGTAACAACAGCCTCAGACAATATGTTTTAACAGACAGACTTAGTACTCAGGAAATGTCACTAATTCCAAAGGTTAGCCAGAAAGAAGTAAAGATTAAAAGAGGGAAGAAATGTAATGCACACGGAATTTTAGAGATTATAAATCATAGTTAATGGGGTTCTTCTTGTTCTTCGCTTATCAGATGTCAATCAACTACCAGGTCAGACTGCCTAAATATGTACAGAATGATAAGAATAAGGCTATAAGTTTTCTTCTTCAAATAAGGTAGTTATTGCAAGAAAGGGAGAATTTGCATCTTATGATGTTATATTCAATAACACTTGCAAACTCAGAAAAGACCACAAAAACTGTATTTTCTTAAGAAGCAGGTCCCATGGGCTTGTGCTTTATCAGTTTCTTTAAATGTTCCACAGCCTGAGCCTTCCTCTATCATGGGTAAGGTTTTCTTTCTCCACACTTTCTGTCTAGTCTCAGGGACCTTACAAATACTTAAAGGGAGGGTGCCAGGGGGATGGGAATAGTCTTTTTTCAGTGGTGCCCAGTGATAGGACAAGAGGGAATGAGCACAAACTTGAACACAGGAAGTCCCATCTTAACATGAGGAGGAACTTTTTTACTTTGAGTGTGGCAGAGCACTGGAACAGGCTGCCCAGAGAGGTTGTGGAGTCTCCCACTCTGGAGACATTCAAAACCCGCCTGGACGCAGTCCTGTGCAACCTGCTGTAGGTGACCCTGCTCTGGTGCGGGGGTTGGACTAGATGATCTCCAGACGTCCCTTCCAACCCTGACCATTCTGTGATTCTGTGACCTGGGATTTCTGAAAACAAATCACATTAGTAAAGACTGAGTAGAAGAAAGCACTGAGTACCTCAGCCTTTTCCATGTCCTTTGTTACCAGATCCTATTCAGCACTGTTGTCCCATTTCTCTATGACTTAATTTTCTGCTTATACACCTGGACAAGTCCTTCTTATTTCTCTTCATGTCTGTCACCATACTCAATTCTAGATGAGTTTTCATTTTGCTAACTCCACCCCTTCTCTCTTGGACAGTATCTCTATACACCTGGGTTACCTGACCCTTCTTCCACTTCTCATTTGGTGCTACTTGATAGTAGGAGATGTCAAAGAAAAAGTTGGGTCTAGGATTTCTAACTCCAAGGCAAAGATTAAAATATTCCCTCTAGTAAGGCTTCACAGCCCTGAGTAAGGAATCAGATGGGATGCTTATTCCATGAAATAAAATATGGTGTAAAGGCCCTTGAGCTAGTTCTAGTTAGGCTGGTGTGAATATATGGTGGAGTGCAATGCCATGCAGAGATAACAGCTTGAGTCCCAAAAGCATCCTAAACAATTAAAGCCACAGCAAATGAAAGCTTGAAAACCCTGCTTCTAAATACAATTAAGTAGCTCAGGTGCCACATTGCCTTCATCTGCATATATTGTTTCATCTTTGGGAGCTAGCTCCATTGGCGCTAGCTTTGCACATATGCGGTGTTTTGGTATAAATATTATATGAGGCAATTACTTATTTTTTTTTCCTTACACAAAACAAAAGCAGAATTCTCTCTGCTTAGAGAATTCATTTGGGAAAAACTCAAGCTCAAAACTTCTGACTTAAGTGATTTGGAACGAGAATTTGATCCCACATCCTTTTAGCATGCCCTAAACGCTAGATTCAAAGAGACAACAGGGTTGGCTTTTTTCAGCTCTTGCTATGTCAGAAGAAAAAGAAGCAGCTCCAGCCTGGTTTTGAGGGTCTTCTAGTATCACATCAAATCACTTTAACCAGCTTAAAATCTGGCCGCTGAAAAAGTGGTCCCATAATAAAAATCCATATTAAATTCTCTTTCCTGATGCTTCTGTTCTCCTACCACTTATCATACCACTGTGTGAGTGTCTGACCAAGGAAAAAGTAGAATACTGCTTTTAGGGACAACCAGTTCCTTCATTAAGCCCAATGTCTAGGCATAGTTACAGTCACTGTAATCTGGCACAAATCCATCCTTCTGCCAAGTATAGACATACCCAGAATGGTTTTATGTAGCTGTTGCAGCCAAGACAAGGAGGAACTAACACTGAACATCTCCCAGGGTGACACCACAGTGTGTATATTTTTTTTATCTTCCATGGGATATTTAGACTTTCAGCTGACTATCAGGAAGAGGACTACAGACTAGAACACACCCTGCCTCACAGTGAATGGAAAAGAAAACCACAGTCTCACCCATGCAAAGGGAACAGGAATTCAGAAAACCAACATGGGCAGCTGCTCCTTAACTAACAGCAAGTTAGATTTACATAGAAAGCTCACAAGCCTAAGCACTTCTTATTGGCTTAAGACCAATGTTCAAGGACTCGGCAAAACATCCTTTGCACATCATAATTTGATGGTTGCCCACATTCCTCTGTTGTATTGCCTCCATGTAATTTCTGCTGCTGCCCATTCACCTACATATCATTAACCAGCTAGACATGTAGCTTACTTGAAATGTGAATCCGTGGGCTTGGATGGTTTTTTCTCCCTTCCTCTTTTAAGTCAGCAGGGTCTGATCTGGTAACTCCACAAAATATGTTATGAGGGGAGGGAAACTCATTCATGTAAAAGTAAAGACCATTGAGGGATTCAGCTAAAAGAGAAAGGCTTTCAACCTGCTCCAAGAGGTATTTAATACTCACGTGTGAAGCAGAACTTCAACAGACAAGATCCATATGCATATGCTTCACCTACACAATACTCGCTAGATAGATGGAAAACCTGAAGTCTAAATGTTGCTACAAAACAAACAGAGCAGGGAGTTGCACTGGGTCTTCTGCATTTCATGGTACTCTAACCACAAGGAAGAAAATATGCTCTACAAATACATGCAGTTGCTAGTTCTGTGTGTGAAAGATAAAATACAGCTTTTAAAAACAGTTTTGTAAGCACTTCTAATGCAGACACTCTCAACTGGAATTTTTTACTGCTTTGCTCCCTGTGAACGTTTGTTGGAGCACGCATTTACCTCCCTAAATGATTGCAAATAAAAGTGGTAGTGAACACCACCTCCAGCAAGGCAAATTACCAGCTTGCATGTGGAAGAATCACTCTGCTCTTGCATTTTCCAGCCCTCTTCCCCTTCTGCTTTTAAAGACATCACTGTTCTCACTCTCCTAGCAATAAGAAATTATTGTAGACTGTACACCATAGTGAGGAGGACTGATTGAGTAGAAACTGCTGGAGAGCAGAACTTACCAACAGGCAGCTGTGACTGTGCCATTTACCTGTCCGCTTTTGAAGTCTGTTAATCATTCCGTGTAATGGGAAAAAATGTTAGCAAAGTACTGATAGTGTATATACACATTTTCCTTCTCTTTCTCAGTCTCAATCAGACACATACACGTGTGCACGCACATGTGCACGCACATACAGCATTTCTTTCTGTGTTCAACTTTGATTTTTACAGCTCCCAGATGAAATTCTCCACAGTATTTTTTCATTTAAAGGCTTTTCAGGAGGAATTTCATTTGTATGGGCTGAAAACTGGCAGAAACTGTTGTCAGTTGACATCCACAGAATTTCCTGATCTTATATTATTCATTTTTAAGTGAATCAGTTAAAGGGCTTTGAAATGGAAAATCCCAGTCTTTACAGTTCTTCACTACTTTTTATCTAGTCAGTGGTCTCATCGGCATTTTCTACTTAGAAATAAATGCTTTCATTAAGAGGGAATAGATTCTTTTAGCTGACTAGAATCTTTCAGACAGTAATTTTAATGTACACCTTTATTCTAAGAAGTGAGTTTCTTAAATAACATCTATTTGCTCTCTGAAAGCATGCTAACAGTCTTATAAAACACACTCCATTAGCATGGAAATGGATTTTTTGTGTGTAATTTACTTTTCTACTGCTGTATTACATTATAGCTGCAGTTATCAAAAAGAGACTGGAAAACTCTTGTTGTACTTTAAAGTGTGTAAGATTCCAGCTGTTTTTTTATTGTACTCCTAATGTGTGCTCTGACTAACAACATACTTTGTAATAAATATAAGTGTATATGTATATCAATACATAAATATATTTAAATTTTTCACGTTTTAGAAACATTTTCAGAAATAGAAAGTCAAAATTTTGCAAGAAGCATGTAAATATACAAGCACATCTGACAGATTCATTAGCATCACATGTAAACATTAAGAATTAATGTTCCAGCAATGATGACAGAGTAAAACAAGAGTAGGTAGGAATAAGAACATTATTGTGTTCACCTGGAGCTATTTATTGCTAATACGAGTCTTTAAAAATATACATCATAGGAAACAATTGGCAGTAGGTATACAGCTACATGACTGAAGGAGGTTCTTTCTTCAGTAAGGTTGATGAAAATAATTCCTAATGCAAATGAAACTTCATATTGCACAATACTATGATAAAATTCTAAGAGCTAAAGTTGACTTAGAGGCAGTTTGGGACACTCTAGAGCTTTCAGAACACAGCAGCATTCCAATTCGATCCTTTTTGTGGCTGTTTTTCTGTGTCACAGACATCAGATAAGTCGACCGTGACTTGATGACATCAAAGGAATTCCTACCTATAAAATTATTCCACTTCAAGGCTTATACAATCAGCCTTGCTGGGATTTTATTGAGGCCCAGGAGTCATGGAGATAAACTGGACATAATCAGAAAGCCAAACAGATCATGAATTAATATGCAGAGCATTCACTACACGTCTAAACAAAACAAAACATGTTGTTTCTACTACTGAAAAAAAAAATAAAAAGGATGATTTTTTTCCCCACAGTGCTGGTTGAATCAGCTTAATACTCTTTGGGCATGAATTAGGCTTATTGCACCAGGCCCTCAGTAGGCAAAATGTGTGACTATACCAGGGTTCATGAGCAAAAAACACCTGGGTTTCTGCTCTCCTGTGAGGACAGCACATCCAGGTGCTGCAAGTTGCAAATGATGTTCAATCACTTTCTTCCCAGTCTATACCGCCACGTGGTGCATGCTCTGCTCCAGGTGCTGAGTTCTACATTTCTCCCCACTGACTTTCCTGGTGCTACTGTCGGCTGTCCTCAGATTTATAGAGGCACCTCTAAACTAGAGCTATTCTCTATGTCAATGACTGTGTCTAATTTAGAACCACCTACAAATTTGCTGATGTTGCTTGATGTTGTTTGATGTCATCAAACTGGCCATCAATGAATACTGAACAGCATGGGGCCCAGCCTTGACCTCAAGGTGCAGTGCTCATTCACAGCTATGGGGTGGCTGATTGGAACATTCAAGCCCTTTTGAGCCTGTGTACAACATTCAAGCCACTTAATAGTTTATTCTTCTAGTCCAGTACATTGCTTCCAGCTTACCCATTCTAGCCCAGTTTCCGTGACATCCTTATATTGCTTTTTCAGATTTAAGCATCTAAATTTCACACCTACGTATGTAAACATTATTTTGGATTTTACTACCAGAGTCAACTTGCTGTTTAGGACTTTCAAATTCCTATGCCACTTCTCTCTGACTCATAGTAATCTCTGATCCTTAAATTTGTGACAGAAAACTGAGGTTATGGGATTTCCATGTGAAATACTGTTGAAATAACTGTTGAAAAAAAAATATTGTATCCCTATTCTAAGAGATTACCCTCACTGAAGAGCTACGGGTATAAACAGTTTACTGCTTTAACCTGCCTTGTACTGAGGGGGGCATACCTACCACACTTCATGCAGCAATTATGGTAAATGATGTTGCTTCTGAATTTTACAGTAGCTAAGGCATTAGATAGACATATGAAGATTAAAGTTTATGAGATAACATCTACTACCTGCGGATGTGTGAAATAAATAAATACCTAAGATAGAAGAGACTTCCAAGTATCTTGTCTAACTGTAAACAAGTGTTTCAGTGTTGGGGTTTCTTACAGTAAACAAGGCTTCAAGAATTTCCCCACTCTTCACCTTTAAGGAGGACAAGGTACTGCATAATGTCTGCTGAGAACTTTGCATAAGATTTAATAAAAGCAGAGTCAGACTCCATCTGTATTAAATGTTCAGCAGCTGGTAGGAGGAAAGTGTTCCAGAATGGTCTCCTTTTGTTGACATTCCTGATATTTCTATTTCTGATACATATAAAGTTGCTGTGTATACATCATGTCCGTGCCACAAGCACTCTTACGAGATGGAGCCAGAAGCACACTCTCAAGCTTCATATGCCAAGATGAGAAAAATCAACTCACTTGCCAACACCTTGTAAAGCTGCCAAGGTCAGGAAGACCTCAAGTTATACGCTGCTGTAAGTGACAGTTGCATACGTTAAAGGTGTTTGTTATGGCAATACATATTTTTCATTTTCTGTTCATAGAGAATAGATTGCTCGTATAAACAGAAGGTGAAAAAATATTAAGTTAACATTCCTACTGATCGATATTTTTCTTTGCCGCTTCTGCACCTTTAAAATTTAATTACCCTTGAGCTTGTTCACTTTCAGCCATATGCAAATTAATAAGGGACAGAGGCAAATGTAACAATTGTTTGTTGTTCTCTAACCAGTGCAGAGTTCTGTACAAGCCATGGCACACACCTTTTCAGTTCAATTCTCTATGCAGCTGCAGACTCCTCAATGCAATGTGTTTTGAGACTTAGAAGCAGAATAAATATTAGTTTCAATGGAGCATCCCCTTTAGCAACTTCAGAAAGTGGGAACTGTGTTACAAAGCAGAATGTGAGTTTTCTTCTGACACAGATGAAGAGCAGAAACATCATCCCAGGAAAAATCAGAAGTCAGGGTTTGGGTGGGATGAAGTCATCTTTATCAACAGGTCAAAAAAAAAAAAAAAACAAGAAAACTGAGAATGTCTCAAACTCCTCTGGATCCAATTGCCTCATTCCTATTTCCTCTCCTTCCAGCTCCAATGTGGCTCTCTTCCCCTGTGTCTCTACCACTGTTGATACTGCCTGGAAGGGCTCAGTAGCTTGGGTTCAGCTTTTCATGTGTGCTGTTTTGTCTTATCGCATAGCTCATTGCAAGCCTCTGCTTTAGGCAGCAGTGATTCACCCCTGGAGATACCTACTTCTGCTCCACCAGCACAGTCCCAGCCAGAATCCAGAGCAGACCTATGCCTATGCACATGGGTCTCATGAGTGGGTTCATGAGCGAGAAGCTCAGTAGGAGTTCTGGGAAGAGCCATCCCTCGTACACCACTTTTCTCTGGAGGTCAGACACTGGAGTGAAGAGCACCTGCAAGAGGAATTAAAAACAATCTTTTGATTGCAGAATCAAAAGGCAGAATCTCTTCAGCTTTTTGGCATACTCTCCATACCATGTCCCAAAGGTGGAGCTGGGCAGCCTGTTTAGAAAAGGGCTGCAAGCAGCCCCATAAAGTTGAGGCACTTCACAACCCAACCCAAAGATACTGAGACTTTTCTTGAATATAACCTTACAGGCTAACTAGCACTGCCTCAGGCAGGCTGCAATGATTAAAACACATCTTTACTGTTTCAGTGTAGGGCACTGTAGTACTCTACAAATTCTAATATGGCTTCGAAGACTTTTTTTTGCCACATACTCCGTTGACTGAGTCCTGTGATATGCCTGACAAGGGCAAAAGGCCTCACCTTGCAGTTCATGCCAGACCTGGGTTTGTGTTTACAGCACATTCTTGCCCAGGGACTGAGAAGCCAGGCGACAGCAGCCTTCTGGCAAAGGCAGAAAGTGTTCACAGGAAGCAATGGAAGAAACCTCCAGCCTGCAAGTCAGTGACCTTCACAGTGGTGAAGTGGTGACAGTCAGAGCGGGTGGGGAGACTCACACTTTGGAAGTGCTACTGCAGAAAGACAAGTAGCAAAGAAAGAAAAACTAATTTGTAACATAAGGACTTCATAAGTAGATGAAGACAATATCAGCAAAAAGAGTGCATTCATTTGTGAAAGGCTTGAGGGCCAGGTCTCTCGCTTCTTTAAATCAGCACGTCTAAATAGATTTCAATGAAACGACATTGATTTACCTCTGTTGGGTACCTAGTTATTCCTACAGTAGAAGAAAGGCTTAATAAATATTATGGATTGTATTCTCACCCTGTATAAATTGTTACAGTTCCCTTGATATCAGTGGAACTACACTGGATTACAACAGACAAAGGTCAGGCTCAACTATACCAGAGAGCATTCACTGAGTGCTTACTGAGCTTTTGTGGTTCAGTTTCCCTGCATAGGCACTCTCACTGTATAAAGTGCTTTGAGGAGTCGGGGTCCCTACATGAAAAGGGGCTAAGGTAGTCTGCAAAAGACATTTCAGGATCTTTATGGAAGTTTGATGCAGAATAGATGTTGTCATTTACACATGCAAATGTAAATGAATCTCTTCCAAGTAGAACACCCTGATGACTGAAAAAGACATTATTTGCATTTAGTCCATTGTGCCTGATGTAGAATTAAAGAATAGAAAAAAGGTAACATCCAGTTTGTGAAAGTGAAATTTGGTCACAGCTGTCAAAGTTTGTAAGCTACATCAGCTGCTCAGTTTGAAAAAGCAGCAAATGGCTATTTGCAGATGTGCCTGCACTCAAGTATTCATCCCTTGTGACCTTATGTGAGCCTGAACTGTACTGACACAATAACATTTCTCCATCTCACTTCACAGATACATCTGTAAGAGTTAGGATCATATTTGTAAACTTATGAAAACTGCGTGTTCTGCCTTGAGATATTACTTGAGAAAGTCACTCATATATCAATACCTGATGTTGCTGGTTTTAGCAAGATAAGACTTCTAATCCATCTGCTGAATGTTACTCTGCCAAAGATTAAACAGCTTTCATGCCCAGCCCCCCAAAATTAAAATGGAGAAAATAGAGAAGAAAAAAAAAAAGAAAAAAAAAAAGATTAGTGTGTTGATGGATTAAGGAAGGTCTATTTTCAGAAATAGGTAAAAAGCCACAAGAAGTCCTGTTTTCTATGACAGTACCAACTTCTGAAGCTTTGAAGACCTCTTCTGTCTACAAAGAACAGAATGGAAAAACCCCAAGTGCGTGGCATCACTACCTATAAGGCCAGCAAAATTTCACTCAAAAGAAGAGCTTTATGCACTCTGCTCAGAGGTGCAGGCTGTTAGCCTTCTATCCTCATCCTCCTCTGTTCTGAAAACAAGAATGCTACCGTGAATTTGAAAGTTCAGTTTGCTCTAACTAACAACTGTGTAAATCCAGAATGCTCTCTGAGAACAGTGAGGTTGGGTCAGCCTGAAACTAGTATCAGTAAGCACAGTTTTGCTTGTTCTTTCAAAAGGCACTGAAGAAAAAAGCATATTTTAGAAGGGACAGTGGGATCTCAGGAAGAGAAGAAAGAGAGAAAAGTGTTGCTTGGGAGCCTGGGAAAAGTAAGAAGACATCCTCAGCAAGGAACGCCAGAAATTTTAAGTATCCAAGGTAGGGAAGAATGCTCATTATCTTTGTCATATTTGTTAGTTTCTCCAGAGATTATGGAATGAAAAGTAATGTTATCAGATTTCTGTGTCTAATGAAGTAAGCAGCTGAAATGACCTTGTATGATGAATTTGCAGTAACAGATATTTATATACATAATACACTAATATGAGTTTTATGCACATAGATTTCTTGTTTGCTTACACTAGTTGGACAGAAGTGAAATAAAAACTGCTTGATTGGTGAAAATGACAATTATACACAACATATAAAATAAAACAATAAAAAATATCTGGAGTTTCACATCTGTTCTAAAACATTGAAGACCGTTATCCTCCTTGGTCACAAGTACTTGTAACTATTGATATTTAGAGATATAAACTTTGCCATTTAAATACAACTGGCTTCATTTATAACAAAAGTATATGTGCCCAGAAATCATAGAATCAAAGAATCAGAGAACCAGAGAATCATAGAATGGTTTAGGTTGGAAGGGACTTTGAAGATCATCAAGTTCCAACACCCCTGCCATAGGCAGGGACACCTCCCACTAGACCAGGTTGCTCAAAGCCCCATCCAGCCTGGCCTTAAACACCTCCAGGGATGGGGCTTCCTCAGCTTCCCTGGGCAACCTGTCCCAGTATCTCACCACCCTCAGAGTGAAAAATTTCTTCCTAATATGTAATCTAAATCTACCCGCTTCCAGTTTGAAGCCATTCCCCCTCATCCTATCACTGCATGCCCTTGTAAAATGTCCCTCCCTAGCTTCACTGTAGGTCCCCTTTAGGTGCTGGAGGGCCGCAATAAGGTCTCCCTGGAGCTTTCTCTTCTCCAGGCTGAACAACCCCAACTCTCTCAGCTTGTCTTCATAGGAGAGGTGCTCTATCCCTCTGATCATTTTCATGGCCCTCCTCTGGACTTGGTCCAACAGGTCCATGCCTTTCTATTGTCGAAGGCTCCAGAGCTGGACGCAGTCCTCCAGGTAGGGTCTCACCAGATAGTGTAGAGGGGCAGAATCACCTTCCTTGACCTGTTGGACACACACACACTTACGCACATACAACCACAAGCACACTTCCAAATCAGGGCACTAAAAATTAAAAGAAAGAAACCAACCATACCACTGAGAATATTGCCTTTAGTCCTCGGTGATGAAGGCTGCATACGCACAGAAACAGGTGAATGACCAGACAAGTTGATCAGACCAGTACATATTAAATCAGTAGAAGAGTTCCTATTGACTGCAAAGGTGTGGGATGGATCTGTACTGTGTGTGCATGAGAAGCCTAGCAAGGTCTTCCAAAACTTAAAATTGGGTATTACTAACCTGTTCTAGCCTTTCCCTCGCTTTGTTTTTTGACTTGTAAGACATTCCTTTTTCAGTGTATCCACGTCAAGACATAGTATTTTTGAACGAAACTGGTCTTTTCTTGGTATCAAAGTTTGATCCATCATAGAAATTCTGACCTAAACAAAAATAATACTGTGGATTCAGAGGAAGGACCAGCTTTTCTCCTGTTTCTGAGGATATCTCAATTATTAACAAGCTTTTACATCCATATTTTACCCTGGACCAGTAAGGAAATATTTCACAAAGATTGACACTAAGACAGTAAATTGAGCAGCTTGTTAAAAAAAAAATGTCTGAGTGAAACGAATACAAGTATCCTGATCATCTGTCCAGTGTCCAGTGCATTATCTGGGTGCTACCTCCTAGATTCCAGAACTAGATTTGGCATCTGAATACTGACCAAAACTTAAGGAATTTCAGGCCGAGATGGAGCTTTGATTGTTTTATAAGACTGCAGTCTGAGAAATAGCACCTTTAGCCTCCAGGATCAGACACTGAAGAATAGAAAAGAAATGCGTTTATTACATCTATGCTTTATTTCAAAGATATATGTTCCATTTTCTAGAGGTTCTTCTGGGTATAAGAGAAAAAGTAGTTAACAGGATATGTGAGCATAAGTAGCTATGTGATTATACATTAATGCTTTAGAAAGACTGTATGTGAAGTCATTGTAGTAATAGCATCATTTAACCTGAACATGTTTCATTCTCCTACTTTAACCTTCAGATGTGTAGATTTATATATCCAACTTTTTTAACTATCTCTGAGGTCCCACTATAGGTTTCTTGTAGACACTGGGGAAACTGTTATGACCCCTTTCAGTCATAAGACAATTTTCTTCAGACCAGATTATGCTGAACAAATTATTCTCTGTTTTAACATGAATAAGTTTAATAATTTCAGTGGTACTGCACTGAAACTAGAGTGCAGCTTTTATAATTTAAACTACAATTATAATTTCTTTAATATAAACTGAGATAAAAATCCAAGGAAAGGTGAAATCCTTACGTCTTTTGATTTTTATTTTTTTCCCCATTGGTTCAAGCCTAGGGGAACACTTCAGACGGTAATTATTTTGTAGGGCACTTAAACATTTCTATTGCTTGAAAAGACAGCAACTCATCTTTCCTAACTATAGAAAGCAATGCTGCAGTTTGCATTAATTAAAGACTGCTGTAGTTATGCATTTTATAATTAGACGTATTATGGTTCATAGAGTTTAAATTTCCAGGTTTTGTTCTGAATCCAAATGTAAAAAGCTCCCAAATAACACAATACTCTAGTAAATTCTCATTAGATACTAGCAACCGCTTGCCAAAGTTCACTAATACGAATTCTGCTTCAGGACTAAATCTGGCCTTACCCACATTCATATTCAAAGCAAGTAGACAATAAACAAACAACTGACAATATACCCTCTGGAGCAGTCAAGAGTGATCCAAGAGGGACTTGTGGCAAACACCCTATTTTATACTATTTGTCATGGTTTCAGCTGGGATGGGGTTGACTTTCTTGCTAGCAGTTGGTGTAGTGCTATGTTTTGGGTTTGGGATGGGAATACTGTTGACAGCGTGTTATTGGTTTTGGTTGTTGCTAAGCAGTCAAGGCCTTTTCTGCTCCTCATACTGCCCCACCAGCGAGTAGGCTGGTACTACACAAAAATCTGGGAGATGACACAGCCAGGACAGCTGACCCCAACTGACCAAAGGGATATTCCATGTCATGTGATGTCAGGCTTAGCAATATAAAGCTGGGGGAAGAAGAAGGAAGGCAGGGATGTTCAGAATTACAGCATTTGTCTTCCCAAGTAACCATTATACATGATGGAGCCCTGCTTTCCTGGAGATGGCTGAACAACTGCCCGCTGATGGGAAGCAGTAAATGAATTCCTTGGTTTGCTTTGCTTGCGTGCACAACTTTTGCTCTACCTTTCAAACTGTCTTTATCTCAACCCGTGAGTTTCTTCTCACTTTTTTTCCCCCATCCTGGCTTGGGGGAGTGAGTGAGTAGCTGTGTGGTCCTAGTTGCTGCCTGGAGTTAAACCACAACACTCTTACAGGGGAAAAAACTTTCACTTGCCATCAGCATATGAAAATCTGCCCCAGCCTTCCATAGTTCACTTGTGGATTCTAGGATAAGAGTCCAGTGTGAAGGCACAGTAGCCTGTGGATGTGTCACAGGCAAAACCTTGGACAGCCTGATGGCATCTGTGAATTGTGTGTTTTCTGATCTTATTTTTTTATTGTGTTCTTATTTTCTTCTGCTCCACACAGGATTTTTAAGCTCAGTGTACAAGCAGCTATATATACGTCCCTCAGGGTCATTAGAATTACAGAAATTGTTGCCATCAAAGTTTGTCTTGAGATATAAGTTTACTTTACATGGTTTAAGACTAGCTTTGAGATCATCTTCCTAATATTTCAGCCAACCAGGTCTGCACCTTTGTCTTTCTATCAAAAAACCAGGATGCTCCCCATAGGCACATGAACTACATGACTTTGCTGTCTCATCTGAGATATGATAATTGCAGTGTCAGTGTCAGTACTTTTCCAGACCTACAAAGCTTCAGTACTAGTTATCATATTTTGCCACTTGACACTAGGTATTTGCTGAAAACAGCATAGGTGGAAATGAATGAGGCATTTACATAGCAATCTGTCCAAATCTTGAAGCCATAAAACTATGACAACAGCAGCATAATATTCCCATTCAAAAACTAATTTTGAGTTCAGTCAGTGGCTGGCACCGCAATTTACTGAAGTATTGCAAGCCATGCTGATATACTTTGTGATATCATCAGCAATCACCGCATTTCACTACCAAGATAACAAAACTTGTTGGCAGCCTGAGTCACACATTATCAGTGGACACTAAGGGGACTGTTACAAAGCGACCCTCTCCTGTGGGAAGCATAAATTCTGGGCCTTGGGGTTTTTTGATAGACTGTGAGATCACGGTGCTTTGTAGCAAAGCAATCAGTGGTCAATAGGATATCTACAGGACATGGGCAATTTTTTTTGCATTTGCAGGTTTCAAGAGTATGCTGATAGCTGTCCTTAAATTTGGCCATCAACACTGCATCATGCACAGTGCCAATATGAAGCTCGTTTAACTTTTTTGAAAAAGAAATAAAGATTTCAGAAAACATCTTTGCATAATAAGATGAGACCTTCTTTCTCATATAACGGAACCGGATACTGCTGATCTACTAATTACGGCAGCCAAATGGACTGTCCACAAATCAGAACATCTCATAGCATCAAAGGTTTTAGAAGGATTATGAAAATCACTTAAAAGTTTTGGTTTTCCTCAAGGTGCTTCATTTGAAAGAACCATGTAGCAAAAAAAGTCTGTCATGGCTGTATTAGAATGGAATCCATGGTGATTTCTACATGTCTTTCGACTTCTCTGCAAATTCATGAAGCAAACAATTTATCAGAACTGGCATGCATCATTCCAGCAGCTGCTGAATTCTACCACTCATCTGAGACTGATAATCTCCCTCTTTCATAAGCCAACCAGCTGGATAGACCGTTTTTTTGGAAAAGGTCAAGGAAGGGACAAAATGGACATCTGCATATTCATTCCAAACTAGTCCAGTTTCATTTCTGTCAAAACAGTGACTTTATTTTGCTACGCATGTTCCAAAATGTGTCACGAGCTGGTGTATTTACAGGACCTAGATTCTTTGTTTAGAGTCATAATGCCCTTAGTCTTGAGTCATCTGTACTGTAATGTGAGATGCCATTAATCTATCATATTTGTATAAAACCAAACACAGATATAGATTAAAAGCTACAAGATCAATATATTCAGATCCTTTCTAAAGTAAAGGGATATTTGCGAAAGCTATTGTTGGCAAGCCTTCTATCTAATTAATAGATCTGAAGTCAGAAAATGAAGTAGACACTGAGCCTACAGAGTCATCTGACCTGGTGGAAATCTGTCCGGATTGGGCTCTCTTCTAGTGCATTGTAAGCAAGCCATGGCTTCATGACCACTTGCAGGGCACTGATTAACAAGACTCCAATGGGAAGCCAACTATAGATGCTCAGTATTGATGCTCAGAACTACTGTTTCTACAAAGAACGGGAAGAAAACAGGTTCCCGGGTTGGGGTTTGTAACAGCTCTAATAGTGGAAAACACATGAGAGAGTAAATAGAAACCCCGGACCTTTTGTGCAGAACTTTGGCTCTTAGGCTTTTACTTCCAAATTTTGTAAAACTGGGGTACAGAGTCTGATACTCTCTTTATGCCTAAGGCAAGGAAAAAGCATGAAAGAAGAACTTTGGTTAATTTTACAGAATTTTACATCAAATGTTTACTAGGTATAAATTTGAAATAATTTACAGAGCAAATCCCTACGATTCCTGTTTTGGAACTGAGTCTTCTGCAGACAGTCTGCAAATTTTGTGTTCCTCTTGGTCCTGTCCAAAATTCTAACCACATGAATTTTATGTTCTTGGCTAAACAGTAGGCTAATGAAAAGGGTTGTTATCTTGATTTTCCTGCATTGCTCTCTTCCAAATTTTCATCTAACTGCCAACTCCAAGATCCTTGGCATTTTCTTGAATAAGTCTCCTGAGTTCCCTATTATCATCTTTATAAAAGATATCAGTAAGCAACTTCAAAAGATAGTTAAGCTTATGGTGATTGTATTTATCTAGAAATGAAAATAAAAGTATCCTAAAATTAAAGGATGAAGGAACTGCTCACTGGAAAATCAAGACTTATCTAAAAAGTCTCTGCAGCCTCATTTGAAAAGCTGGTAAATTCAATCATATTTACTTCTTAAGCTTAGTATGAAAAATAAGGTTGAGAATTGCAGACTTGTTTAGCCTACAGAAGAGAAGGCTCCGGGGACATCTTATTGCAGCCTTTCAATACTTAAAGGGGGCTTATAAGAAAGAGAGATGTTTTACCAGGGCCTGTAGCAGTAAGGGAAAGAGTAATCGTTTTAAACTGAAAAAGGGTAGATTTAGATTATGTACAAGGAAGACATTCTTTACTATGAGGGTGGTGGGACACTGGAACAAGTTTCCCAGAGAAGCTGTAGATGCCCCATCCTTGGAAGTGTTCAAGGTCAGGTTGGATGATGCGTTGAACAGTCTGATCTAGTGGAAGGTGTTCCTGCCCACGGCAGGGATGTTGGACTAGATGATCTTTAAAAGTCCCTTCCAACCCAAACTATTCTATGAAACTATGATTTAGCTTTATCCTATAGGATTCAAACACTAGAACTAAAGGAATGCTTTCCTGTTCTGCTGAAATACAGTAAAATTGTGTTCAGAGGAAGATCACCATGCCTTAATCACATTCTGAACATGATGTTTTTTCTCCCTGTGCATGAACATCAATGGGACTGTGGGCTTATAGTTTCTTGTGTTCTAAGTAAAACTTCATTGTATAACAGAGTGCTTTCAGAAAGCTACTTAATTTAAAAAATATACATTTCACTTTAAAATAAATATGTCATTAATAACCTTTTTTTGCCTTTTAATCTCACAATGAGGCGAACATTTTCAAACGATTAATGTTAAAATGTGGAAATTACAGGCTCACAGTTTTGTTTCTAAAATCAGTGCCATAGGGTAGTGACAGTTCAATTTAAGGAGACAGCTATAGTGACATACTGTAGGAGGAAACAGGAGCTCTAGCACACTTACTTGATAAGCAAAATTTATATTGTTTATATTTATATTTATAGATCATTTCACTTTATCTGACCAATGACAGGCAAAGTGCTCTAGGGCAATAGAGATTCAGTAAACTAAAAACCATAATAGACAAGTGCTTTGCTTATTTTTCTTAATCTTCCCCACATTTTATATTTAATTGTGCTTGTCTATTCTTATATCAACTCACCATTCAACTCTGTAAATCCCAGATAAGCACTAGGAGCAGATGTTCAACATCTTGCAGGTCAAATTCCCAATACAGGAAGAAATATTGACAGGGTTTCAGTATTTTTTCATGTGTAACCCTTTTATAAAAGTCCTGGAACAGAGGTGGAAAGAAACAGCACTCAAGTAATCCTTTTTCACAAATCAAAGCAAAACACTTCTAGCTGACTTGGCCTCAATGGATAAATTATGACTTGGGAACAGACTCTACCTAGCAATCAAAGTACAGTGCAAACTCACACTGATCATACAGTTTCCTCTATTCAGAAATTTGTATGATTCTAGTAACAACAACACAACTTGTCTGTAAAGGGTGCACACACCTACAAATACCAACTCAGACACCATCTCATAATGTCTCCCAGAATGTGTATTTTCACAATGTTTCCTAAGAATGAATTGGGAGAAGTGTACTTTCTTGGGGAAATAAATATGGATACACATTCTGAGTATCTGTTACTCCCTTTTGAGTTGTAATACAAGAATCCTGACAAAATTTGAATATGGACATTCAGCTGGTAGTTGCAAAATGAGCTCTGAAATAAAAGGATTCACAGATGTTTGCAAATAGTTTGGTTATTTTGCCTAATTGCTCTGTATCTAAACCATTAGACTTCATACAGTCTAAATGGAAAAAAAAAATCCTGAAGCATTGCAAGGGAAAGGAAAAAGCCATGCATCTTTTATGTACTAGTATCCTTCCAGATAAACATTAATATGAGCAGTCCCTTTATTCATAGTAATAAAAGAATCATTTAAGCAAATACTGGTTAGTAGATTCTGACTGAATGAGAAAATATGTATTGATAAAAATTTATTTCCACACGCAGTTAATCAAGAGGTACATCCATTTGCTTATGCAGATATATTGCCTGTTCATTAACCTCCATCTCCGCTTCTCTGAACTTTAGCCTGCAGGGACTCCATATAGAAATCATTCTCAACATTGTTTTTGTGAGAAGTTCCTGTATAGAGTGGTCTCTGGGACATAACTCTGCTTCTGCATTGTTTACCTGCAAATATTTGCATATGCCTAACTTAGCTAGGCTTTTTTTTTTTTTCCTGAATGCTTATTTCATGGACATGATCATGAATAATAAGCTAATGGGTTTTTAAAATTTAAATAATTATTCTTCAGTAGAATTCGTAACTCATAAAATAGTTACTCCATATGCAAAGAGTTGCTTTCTTATGGCTTTCTTTAAATACACTAATACATACAGAAATGTCATTGTTCAATATACCAAATATCATTTCTCCATAGAGAGATTTTTAAAATAAATAGATATGTTGTCAGTTATTCATTCTGACAATCCGGTGACATTTCAGTGACAAAGGAAGTTAACATCATGAATAATTTTTGTATGCCTCGTAATATTGTCCACCATCCGTAATAGAGCACTGAGCATTGATTTTGAGCACTTGTAGCCCAGGGATACATATTTTTCAAAGAAACTACTTGGTCATGTTGAATAATTTCCATTCTACCTACAATATCTGATTTGCTTTAGAGGCACTTACAGCTCTGTCAGTAAAACTGAGATTGATTAGGACCACAGCATAGGAATACATAAGGCATGAAACCATGTAATATACTAAGTCTTAACCCTTTTATCCTTTAGATTGTTTTCTTTCACTTAATTTGTTTTCATCTCTATAAAAATCAAACCAATCCATACAAGACCTCTCTTAACCTCAAAGTCTCATGCTGCCCTCCAATTAGTTCCTTCTTCAACAATTTATCCAGCTGACTCGTCAGTTAATTTAAACTTCTTGTTAGAGTTCAAATCTTTGACATGTCCCATGTTTCAACAATGCGTTTATAGACTGGCTTACAGGTCAATGTCCTATTTAACTACATTCTATGACCTCTTAGTTCTGACCTAGTCACTGATTCAAACTCTGCTTTTCTGACCAGTCTGTTGTCTTGGTCTCAGAATTTAAAACACTTTATGACATTCCAATTAGCCACTGTTCAATTCTAACCATTAAGGCAAAATCTGTCAAACAAGATAATTTACCTTTAAAAAAATCCCCCAAACCTGTTGCAGTTTTTGCAATTTTCTTGAATCATTTTGGCAAGGTGAGGGCAAAAAGTGGTTACATTTTTTAAAAACAAAAATTCTTTAGTAGACACACTTAAAGACACAGTTTACCATGTTTATGTGAGATATTCATCAATGGATTTGTTTCCCCCCCAGTCATGTTCCAGCTGTGCTCTAAATGTCACCTGGCTTTGCTGCAAGTACCACGTGGCTTATAACTTTGCAACATTTGACTTTACGATACATTAATACTGAGATGAATGATGTCTGGTTAGATCCACCATGTAACTAGATAATCATGTTTTCTTACATGGGTACACAAGAATTAAATTTAAAAATTCAGTAATATCCAAAGGTACCAACATTGTGAGAGAAAAAAAAAAAAGGAAACAATGCTTTATATTTTTATTTTGTTAATGAAGTTTATTATTATCTTTTAAAAGTTGAATTGCATAATAACATTACTGGGAAACTCAAAAAAATGCTTTGAAGATTATGAAAAAAACAAACAGTAATGGAAAAGGAAATAATCTGGATGAGTAGCTACGTGGGTGAAAACTAGGAACAATGAGAATAAAATCTAAAAAAAGCGAGAAAGGATTTTTCACCAGTGCCACTGAGAGTGAAAGTTTATCATGATCAAACTGATCAGTAAGGTGAAAATAAGAATTATGGACTGTGACTAATAAAGATAAACTAGCAGAAAGATTACTAAAATAAAACAAGTAGAAGCTAAATATGGGTGTAAGGAGTTCATAAGCTTTAAGTTGTTGAAAAGCATTTACCAATTGAATTGCCATGTTGTTTTGTTTCCAAATAGGTGATTGATAGAATTATTTAAAATATGTATTCCAAATAATCATAGATGAACCAGTCATAATAAACGTCACTCTCACAACTCTCAGGCTTCTTGGCACACTTCCACAAACTCTTTCCTTACCAATTTTCACAAGACGAACTTGTTCCGACTGAATTAAAATGAAGTGTTCCCACCTGAACTGAGAACCACTTCCATGCATAACTGCTGCCTCAGCTCTTGTTCCCCAAGCTTAGGGAAGGTGCCAGGTACTATTACCAGTTTAAATTTGTATTGTGCAGTGTCAGCCTGGCTTATTTGCATTTTTTTGTTTCCATTCTGCAGGGAATCATAGCTCTCCAACAACCTGTCCTCAGTCAAGTGAGCAGCCAGTTGAGCAAGAGTAGCTGAAGTCCAGCTTGGCTGAAGAGTTAGCTTCTGACTGAGCCTGAAGGCAAAAAGAAAGTATAGATAAAATAGAAGTGGGACTAGGCTATGCACAAAACCATAAATTATTCTACCTCTTCTTGTATGACTTTGCTGGGGTTTTTTTGGTCCTCCTACTTATTACTTGTATCTGTATTCATTAACTGTGTTTTTCAGACATTTCCCCATTCCTGATTTATATGGGGATTGCATAATGCAGCCTTCCATTTTTCCTTCACCTGGATAATGCCAACTACAAATGAGTATTCCCTACAGTCTCAAAAAAGACAATTCACAGACCTAACTCTGTAGTCCCCATCTGTCTGTTTCTGTCCCTATTAAATTTCTGTCCTCTTACTCTAGTTTTCATTTGTGGGAGGCTATCTAAAATTGGCGTAATCAAAATACAATGATTAGCTGTTTTCCCTCCAAGATAACGCTGTGATCTGCCTTCATATGGACAACTGCAGGATCTTTTGCCTACATCCTCAAATCCAGGCTATCTTTAAGTCTTAATTTTATTTTGTTTTTAATGTCAAACCACTCTATACTGGACCCAGAACTGTATCCTATGTCTTTACTAGTCTAGTTGAAATCAAATTTTGTTAAATGCAGATGGGACCTGTGCTCAGTGAAATACAAATTCTCATATGCCATAATTAATTTAACTCTTCTAATCATTGCTAACTAGAATTTTACCTGAAGTTAGCAAAAGCTGTTTCCCTATGAATTGCCAGCATGATACTATTTGGAAAATCAGAGAAAAGATTAAAAAAAAAGTCCATCAAAACTAATTAACTTAAATAAAATTATAAATACCCATTTATTCAATTTTCTTTTTTTTTCTTTCTGAATGACCCAAGTTTCAAAATTTAATAACCTGTGTTTTCCCTTCAAAAATATTTTTGTCTGAAATCCCCAATGAAAAAATAACACCAGACTGGTTTTTCTATCAACTGCTTCGGTGTCTGGGTTTGTTTGACCTGAGCAGAGGAAAGGCTTACATACTGTTCTCTGAGCTTGGGTATTAACCTATTCTTATCGATTCCGTTTTTGAGAAAAGGTACTTCAGAATTGAAGGACGAATACAAAAATCTTACTTATTAATTTAACAGCTGCTCTGCACTGTGAGGTACTCTACATTTAGCATTACAATCGTGCATGCTAGTGATAAAACTTGTTCATAATTTTTATCTACTCTTCTCTCAGATTCTATTTCAGTATCTAGAATTTGTTTTTCCTTTACAATTCTCTTGAAATGTCACATAGCATAATGTAAAACTCAGCCTTAATTCAAGCAAGATAAACTGAATATAAAGAAAATAATCTTAAAAACAACAGCAACATTGTCTAACACACTTAGTCAAGATCAATACTGCAAACTGTGCCTGCTATTACAGACAGACAATCCTTCAGCTTTATGTAATCCACTCTCTATTCTTCTTTTTTTTGGTTTGTTTTTTTTTTTTTTGTAAGCTTTTAACATGGCAAAATTCCAGAAAGTCCATTTCTTGTTGCAGATGCTTCATGTCACTTTCTCTTCATACTTGATTTACATTTACAATACCTTCATCTGCTGTACAGGTTTCTCTGTTACTATCGTGAGTTACTACACCCACTGTTATTTTTTTCTGTTACAATAGTTATCAAGATAGAATTTTATGGGAAATAAATTTTGCTCTCCGACATTCCATAGTAATTTCCTCCTGGCTCACCCACTTCCTAAAACTAGCCTTCAGTATAGATGGATTATTTTGTCTCTTTCAAGTTAATCTGTCCAGGCATTTACCTTTGTCAAGACTATAAAGTTTTCTGAGACCCACTGGAACAGGAGATACATTCACTCCTGAACAATATGCCCAAATGAAAAGGAGATAAGAAATCTGGATATCTCTTCATTATTTTCTCTCTTTTTTCCTGCTGATTTCTTACGTACTTCTTTTACACAGTGGTGGGATTTAAAATTGCTTTTCTTTTATACATGAGATATGCTTCTGTCTTGAAGACTGATGGCTACAGTAGGAATATGAAAAATATGACAAATGAAGGACAGGGAACCTAATACAAAACAACATATTTGATATGTCAATATACCACAGTCCACTATGTAACTGTCCTGGTTTGAGGTAAAACAGGATCAATTTTCTGTTCAGTAATTTTACTTTGCAGCTAAGCCGCTTCTAGCTACTGAAATTAGCAGTGTATTTTACAGACACTGTTCACTCTCAGATGGATAAGACCGATGTTTATAGCTGATGCCCAGGCATGGTATGCAGAGAGGCTCTTGCTTATACTTACTGCAATAACAGCCAAGGGCAGATAACTTTGTTATGTGCCCCGTTGGAGGGTCGGAAGCAGAAAAGCATAGTGGGATCGCACCTGTGGGGAGGAGTGGACAGGACAGGTGACCCAAAACTGACCAACAGGGTATTCCATCCCATCTGCCTCATGCTCAGTATAAAAACTGAGGGATCAAAGGGTCAGCCTCTTTCTTCAATGGCCGGCATCTGAGGAGGACCCTGTCTGTTTGTCTGCTTTTGATCCCGATCTGTGCACCCTAAATCCAGGTCTGGAATCCAGTTCCCGTCTGCCACTGAGTCCAGTCTGGGACTTCCCCAGAGACAGCTGGTGATGTGATCGTCATCCTGGCAGTTTGATATGGTTTTGTACATATTTTATTATTTTCTTTTTACTATTTTATTATTAATATCTCATTAAAGTAGTTCAGTTCCTTCTAAACTCATAAGTCTCTTTTGTCTCTCTCCCTCTTCTCTGTGGAGAGAGAGGTGGGGGAGATGGTCTGTTGTTTCGCCTCAGTGACCAGTCCGGCCTAAACCAGAACAGTTACAAAGACAGAGACAGCATAGTAGAAAGTTAATGAGCTAGCAAGTGCATCTTGTATTGGCATCTCAAACAAAAGCATTAGTCTGAATCAAACTTTTCTCCTAAGGTTTTAAGCAAATAAATTTTAAATGCAGTTTTCTGTGAGAGCATTAATTCTTCCAGAATGAACTATCTTTTTTCCACAGGTGTCAACAAGGGCTGGGATCTGGCCAATGAAATATTAACATTCCTTATAAAAAGACGGTTTTACAAGTAATTAAAACTAATAAATTCATATTATTTCTCAAATATATTTCAGTGGGATTATATTAGATATAATATGTGGAACAGAACAGAAGAATACAATGTGTGTATAGATACATTAGTTAGCCAGGGACTTGCCTGAACTTGAAAACCTGTTGACTTCAATGATATTCAATATCATGTTTGCCAGTGGTGAAAATTGACAGCACATACCCAGTCTAAAAATGCAGGAAACAGCTCACTCAAAAAACTTGGTGTGAAGAATCAGAAACAACAGCTATCAAATGTTGACTCAGACGTTAGTGTTTCACAGGCTTCTGAGCTTTTCTTTCCCACCAGGCACCCTGCAGATCTGATTCAAGACCATCTCTTCATTTCTAATTTGTAATCTTTACTCTCTATATTTTTAATTGGAATAAAACTCTGCAATCTTTTGCAGAAGAATAAACTTCAAGTATTTGTATACGATTACATTTATTTGTTAGAATTTTGAGTCTACTCTATTAATTATGTGATTAAAAAAATTAGATGAGTTTCAGTGGATAAAAAGACACTGTTAAATGACCCCCATCATTTTCTTGGCTAAATAATAGACATACAAATTAGGGGGTTTGTAACATTTCGTATATTCAGACTCTCAAAACTCATTCTAAATAGAATTTTACTAAATACCTAGTTTTATATATTCCAAAACAAATCCTTGGGGAAAATTTAATTGCTTAAAGTCATTAAAGATTTGGAAATTGGATTCAAATTAAGTAATAAACCAGAACAAACTAAACAGAGGGCAAACTTTTATTAAGAAATATGTGTCTATAGTTTTCAGAAAATTCATATTTAAGATGCACTCTGCCAGGTAATATCCCAATACCATCCTGAGCAAAGGAACTTTTTACATATAACTCTTGTTACGTTAGAGTTATGAGCTATGGGACTGTCAACATGTTTACATAATTGATCACGTGAGCTGTGCCTGGGTTCCCAGTGACTATCTGCTAAGTCTTTTCCTTCAACACTGTGATGTGGAGAAAGTTAAAAATTACAGCAGACAACACAGTTGCTTTAGGGTGAAAGATTTGAGAAGTAACAGGATAAATATTTCTTGAAGTTAGAGATGAGCATATAAAAGATAGTTTTTTCTTACGTTAACATTGTACTGTATAATTTTCATTTCACTGATCACTTATATAGAAAAAATGAAATAATATGTCAATATAATTAGGATGTTTAGATTTACGTTTGGAAAATGGCTCATACTTTTCAAAATATATTTTAAAAGATTTCATTATAATCACAAAAGCTACAATTCAAACCGCTTATCAGAGTTATTTCACATGAGCAGACTGGGATAACCTTATTTGTTTAACTGGTTTGCGCTGGTTGTTTCTTCAGCTGGAATAATGAGATCAGGGCAGCGGGAAATGTTATCATCTACCTGATCTCACAACTCTTTCAGTTGTTATTGCATTGAAATCTGGACTGTCTTGCCACCAAGGCTGCAATATCCATATTTAAAATCATACCTAATGCAGATTGTTAGGTTGTTTTTGCAAATGTAAATGTGTATTCAACAAAGGTGGGACTGAGATAACAATGTGATTTGTCCTGTCATTCACAAAGTGCCATAGCAACGTTTAAATCAAGATTTAGCACTGATTTTAGGCTTTCTGTGTCCTGTGAACCCCTGTGAGAACACAAATTTGGTAGTGAAGACAGTAGTAAACACATAATTTCCAAAATCATTGTTAAATACAAAAAAAAAAAAAAAATAGTTGGAGGAAGCACATGCCAAAAGCATAAAATTTTAACACTTTGCCTGTAGTTTACATGCTAGATACAGCTAATTATTGCCAGAGGTTATAGACTGGTAAAATTACAGAAGAGATATGGTAAGAGAAGACAAAATGAGAAGCTGTATGTGGGTAATGAAAAGACAGTGGTAAGCCAATGCAAAGGATAAGGCAGTGAAACAACTCCCCTCCTACACACAGCCTTCAACTACTCTGGGAGGTAAGTCATTCTTCTTGATGTGTTATTACTTTTGCCAACAAGTAAAATTAACTTTCTGTGTGTATCTACCCTCCAAGTGTGTCATATGTTGCCCTGGGCAAGGGGGTACTGCTTGGTGAGGACAGGGGCACGGGGCCCCAGGGGCAGTTACTCACCCCCTATGGGCCATGAGCAAGCTTCAAGCAGAAGCAGTGAGGATTTTTATTTATTTCTGGGTTGTTTTTTTTTTGCAAGCAGCCAGGAAGTTTAGAAGGTTTTTACATTTTCAAGATACTTCCATTGGACAAGGTGCGCTATTCACCAGCCCGTGCTTCTGATACTGCACTTATCCTGCCCCTAAACATTTCAACATAACAGGGCAAGGCAGTCATCATGTTCAGTAAATAAGTAGCAAGTATTTAGATGACTTACCTAAATATTACTGCATTCATAGTACCATTAACTTCTGATAATGTTAAACATGAGCTAAATACATGAAATTTCTATTGTTTATCTCCCTGGGGGATATAGACATAGGAATTTCTAAATGAAATTCAGAAAAAAAAACATGAATTCTTACCTGGTTTATATTTTGTGGCTACAAAATGATGTTTTCTTGAATATGCATAACAGAATTACTAAGAATTCTGTAATGCTGGAATCTTTAAAACTAGATACTGAAATCAGGTCAGAAGACATGTCTGTGACTTTTCATAAATATCTGTATTTTCTTTATGTCAGGAAAAGAAAGCTTCTCTTTTCTATCATTGCAGCCTTTTCTCTCGAAATAGAATACTAACTATCTGCATTAATTAAAGGAATTATTCTATTCCTGTTCAAGCATTGGCTGCTCTTGTAATATGCTAAACCTTCGATGAGGACCATCAGTTTTGATTGCCACGTAACAGTGTAGATTTTCCCTTGGTAACTAATTAGTTTTATTCATATAGACACCTTTCATCCATGCAGCTAGAAATGAGTAAATCGTGTATTTGAACCCATTCATAGGCTTAAGGGCAGATTATTGTAAATAAATACTGCTCATCAGTTCAGTTTCTTCAATTTCCTTAATTGGCTGATGTTTAAAGAGCTGGAGCAGCACCAGTGCCGAATGTGTGCTTTCTTAATTAATTATCTATAATTTTAAACTTTGCAGTATGTAATTAAAGAGTTTGAATCTATATGCTAATTTAAATTACATATATTTTTATATTTCTATTCTGAAAGGTTGTGTTTATGTTTCAGATATCAACTAGGCAGCACATGATAAGTTTTAGAAAATGTTGTATAAAAAATCAGAAATTCCAAAACACTGACATGTTTCATATAGTATTTACTTCAGGAAGATGCCCCCCAACAACCATGGCAAGCCTTCCACCACGTAGCACTGTCAGGGAACGAAGGACTCTGATCTGTTCCTCAGGTACCGGCAATTCACCAATCTGTGGGACAAACAGGTGTTGTGTTTCACCAGCACCCACTGGAAACATATTAAATTGGTCCCCTGGCCAAGGCTCTCTTCTCTCTCTGCCTTGTATGAGTGCATGATGTGATAATGTATCTTTCTCCAATGTATTTAATGTTTATAAATAATAATATATTTATTTTATAAATTTATATTTATATATTTTTAAGAAATATTGCCATGGTTTCCAAGCCATTACAACTTTTACTTCAAGGCAGTTGCTGGTACTGCTGATGTGGGAAACTGCAGAGACACTCACTGTTCATTGGGATGGGCAGTGGGGGTAGCAGTGGGCAGAGGCTATTTTTTATTAAAAACATTTGCATTCCTCCTCTCTGCAGATATGTCCAAGCTAGAACTGTGGTTTGGGTTTTTGGGTGCGGGTTGTTGGTTTTGGTTTGNCCCAAGGAAGAGAAAAATAACCCCAAAGAAAGACGGGTAAGATTCTTCCAGCAGGTCAGCAAAACCTGCAAAAAACACAGATCAGCGAGTAGAAACGACTTTGTCTTGGTAAACCTGAGGAAGGACTTTTTGAAAGGAAGTTGTGAAGGAAAAGTAAGGACAATGTCACCGAATCTCTGAGGAAATACTCATGGGAAAATATTCCATATTGATTTGTAAAAGTGCAGAGATTAAGAAGATTCTCAGAAAAAAAAAACCACAAAACTTTTATTAAATAACATTTCAGAGGAACAAGACATTGCAAGGACAAAAAAAAAAGGTGGTATGAAGACAGGATCAAATGCTCAGATCACCTAGATCAAGACCCAAGAGCCCTGTGAAAGCCATGAACAAAGTTTCTGCTAAAATGCAAAATCCTTCCTCTGGAGCAGATACTGGCTTTTCTGCAAACTAGACAAAGAATCTAACAAAGGAAAACTGGAGTATGAGGAGGAAGCATGGAAAATAGCTGTGTTTAGCAACTAATTCCAGCAGACAGTGCAACAGCGAGGTGTCTACATCCCAGAAGAGCAATGGCTACCAACTTCCTTATGTTATACATATATAGGTAAATGAAGTGTGTTTAGGACCATTCATTCTCTGGCATTGATACCAATGGCCTACATTCACGCTATAAAATATTATTCTCCAAAGTAGGGTCACTGCATTCAAACTGTCTATAAGAATAGTCACAGGCCCATGTAAACTCCTGAACTCTTGGTGTTGTTTGAATAAGTAGTAATTTTTCTGAAACAAAAATATGCCTGAGACTCTTCCTAGGCACTTTTAATTTACTAGGATTGATGTGATCTTAGACATTAACTTTTCTGCCTTTGGACAATTTGGACATCTCCTTGTTCAGTGCACTTTGGAAATCTCCTTCTTCGATAGTCAATTCTTCTTCCCTTATTTGTTGTATAGGGAGCCTGGGTATTCAGATTGAAGATGTTAATTGACTAAAAAAGTAGTGTAGCACCTGAAACCATTTGTCACTGTAGCTTTTTGTACTTTAGAAAGGATTAAGTAACATCTGTGATTGTGTGAGAGAGAGAGAGAAGAGAAACAAATATGCAGGAGAAACTAGATTCACTGTTCCTAAATTATAGCCCAAAAAACTTATGCTGACTGCTAGATGCCTAAATTGCTCTTTGGATTTATCCCAAAATGATTGAGGGTAAAAAGTTCCATTACCTTTCAATCAAGGTAATGTATTTACTTGTGTTAGTATTTTTAGAAAATCCCATCACAAGTTTTCAGTGTTTTTTAAAAACTTTTATATGCTTATATCTGAGAAGGATCTGTTTCATGTACAGCTTATTAATAGAGAAAAGGTAGGGGAAATAATTTTCTTTTTTTTTATCCAGTTAGTAAAAGAGCAAATATTTTCAAACTTAGGATCATATCCTTGCAGTGATTTTCACTAGTGGTTAGTGATTTGGCAAGTCATGCATTTCATTTCAGATGCCTTAAAAGGAGAAAAACCTGATTTCAAAAATAATTAAAAAGCCAACCCCCCAATAACAGACCCTTCCGTGCTTGGCACCCAGTTATTGAGGACTCAATGTCAAATTTTGAGTTGTGGCACAAGGCAATCCAAATAAATTTAGCCAACTGCAGAGAGAGAAGAGAAACTTATTTTTGTTGAACTTGCCAGGTACTACTGTCTTTAGCATGGATTAAAAATGACTTCACTTACTTATATAATTAATTTTTGATTTAGTTGCTAAGATCTAGAAAAAAACTTTGATTTTTTTCTGTGAACATCTAAAAAATGAGAAAAGTACATATTGTTCCATTTGCTCACATAAAACTCCCATTAATTTCAAGAGAAGGCAACATGAATGGGATGTCTTAATGAAAAGCAAACAGTAAGCTACAAAAGAGTTAACACAAAGCACAAGTTGCCTGAACTGGGAACTTTTTAACTCAGCTGTAGAGTGATGTTATTCAGATGTTTTCCTTGTGTAAAATGGGATGTAATCAACAGAATTCTGTATGATCCTGCTGATACATGTCAGTTAAAGCAAAATCTTCTTTTCAACATTTCTGTGAAAAAAATAGAATTTGGTTTGGTGGAAATTATTTTTTAAAATCTCAGAGTCATTGCTGTGAACAATCTATCAAGAAAGAAATCAGCACCTGGGAAAACCTGCATCTACATAATTTTGTGGGATCAAAGGGAAGTTCAAGATTAATCTGTCTAATAAAATTCAAGCAGAACTTGGAGACAATTTGGCCTTGATTTTGACTTATCTAAGTTTTTTGATAGCAATTTGCTCTGCAAAGAACTAAAACATACAAAAAAATCAAGGCTTAGATTCATGGAACTTAACTGAGGCAACCAAAGGCTCTTTTAGAGCCACTGAAAAGAGACTAACACCTTCAGAGAGTGACTGACTCAACCCACATAAGTCCTGTGGCATGCTGTGAAGGGACCTCTTTAAAAATCTATTAAGCAGGGCCCTGAGTATGAGTACAGACTCAGTTAAATGGCTGACATTTGGTAAGTGAATCTGGGCATAGAATTTCTATGGAGGATTTGGTATTCCTTCTTCATGAAGTACCCCTAAAGAGTCCCTTTAGATTCTGAATCCTACTGTAAGCACTGAGGTCTTACCTGTTTGTAGGGCAGAACCATCTCCAAAGGACAATTATTGTTACTTTTCAGGAGAGGAAACACACATTTTTATTTTCAGAGAGTGTTAGTCTGCTGTTTACTCAACACTTTATGTCAGCTAACACCTGATATGCATCATTAAAAGAAAAGCAAAGAAAAAAATGAGAGATAAGAAATTATTTTTTCCCAACTGTTCTCCAAACTTCAGGCTCAGACGATATCTTTTTATTATTATTATAACAGTAATGCACATGGTTTTCATGAAGACGTACTGGAAAGATCATGGTATAGCTTTTCCATTTACCCTCTATCACTCTAGACCTCTTGCAGGGGGAAAAAACATCCTGATAACTGCTGAAATAAAATCCAAGGCATTTTGTTTAAAGCCTAAAAGTGGAGGTGTCCATCTTAGTCATAATTTTTGTCAGTACTTGTGAGCTTCTCTATTTCAAGCTTCACCTTGCTTCTATTTTTAGGCATAATTGTTCTTTCCCTTTGGAGACTTAACAACCTTCTTTTCACTGAAAATAAAGCCTCAAGAATCGGCTGACCTCACTTGTAGGCATTAGGTAATGCTGTTATAGATTCTGCCAGGCATTTACAGAAATTTATTTCCCATTGTGGATATTCTTTAAAAAGGTTTATATCTTATCTTGGTCACAAGTGAAAAGATTCTGTAGTTGAGAGTTCCGTGGCAAAAGATATTTCATCTTTCCTCTAGGACTTTGTTCCTCACATTTTTATGTATTTCCCTGAATATTATTTCTGTGTGCAATATCCACTGCTCTCCCCTTATCTACCAAATCAGTCATTTCTTTGTAGAAGGTTAGCCAGTTGGCGTCAGCTCTTCAGGCTGAGGAAAGCCTTGAGCCTGAATGCTGCTATTTTGTAGGTGAAGATACTACCCATTCAGCTCTCATGTAGAAGATGGTCAGTCTCAGCACCTTTCTCTCAAGATGCGTTTTAAAATGAAACACAACCCTGGGACCCAGGCGACAGATTCCAGTCAACGGCCCTTCCTGGAACTGCTGTAGCCCCACAGAAGGTTGCAGGTGTGGTTTCAATTTTGTCTCCATGGGCTTAAGCACAATAATTAAATATTGCTCTTATCAGCCTGCTCCTGTGTTGAGTCTGGCACTCCAGAGCATGAGTCTTCCTGTGCCCCTTTCCAGGAGTCTGGCTGGCGTAGATGACTGAGACTATTTCAGAGCCCAAGCATCCTAAACATTAGGTCTTCATGTATGAAGATCAAGTGCGGGACCACCTGAGGAACCTGAAGGTGCACAAGTCCATGGGACCTGATGAGATACATCCGCGGGTCCTGAGGGAACTGGCAGATGAAGTCGCTAAGCCACTAGCCATCATATTTGAGAAGTCGTGGCNTATGATTCTATGATTCTATGTTGACCATAGTCACTAACTTTGTACACGTATGTACACAATCTGCCACCTGAATCTTTGTAATCTTTGACAGTGACGCTCATGAAGTGTAAAACATAATGCTAATAAATGTTAACATTGATATCAGTCTTAATAGGTACTTCTCACAGTGTTTTATGAGGGTAATGTTTTTTTTCTCCTCTTTAGAGTAAGAGAACTGAAAGAAAAACATTTCCATTTACCAGATTTTTCAGACAGCTACTGTGGGTCAAGAATCCCACAGACAGAAGCAGCCAACAAAGAAATAAGTGCTCCCAACTTAACATAGTGGATAGCAAAAGTAATCAGAAGTTAAGGCTAAAAATTTCAGACTTTATTTAGCTGTTTGCTGTTTACAAACTGAGTCTTTTCAGATGTTGCTGTTGAAGTGAGCATTAAACATTTGTATAAATAATAAGAACATTCAGTTACATTAGAAAGAATGTAAGATAAGTAAGGGATTTAAACTTTCATGCCTCAGGGCATAACACTAACATTAATTGCCTGGGGTTGGAAAGTAATTTCCCTTATGGCAGGTTATTCCAAACTCTTCATTATAGGAAGTATAATTTACTGACCCCTGTCAGGAGCAGGTTACTGGACAAATGGACTACTTATCTGAACCCTGAAGATATTTCATGTCAGATTCCGAACTATCCATTCATAATGAGGGAAGAATTCAGGAGAATAAAGTAAATGCATTTCTTTAATTACAGGCTAATCAAAAGCAGGCTAAAAAGTTAAGCACTACAGCCTGATCTTAGTTCCTGATGCATCACAGTCCTGCAGAAAACTCAGGATCATTTGTATGATTAACCCTTGTAATCAAATGGATAAAACCATAGGGAGTGCTAAAAAAATACCGATATATGTTTCATTTATTAATTGAAAAGTGTATAAGAAAAAATATGAGGGTGGTACATTTTAGTTCCCAAAGGATGTAAAATTTAATTTTGACATTTAATAGAAGGATATGAGAAAAGGTTAGATGTTAAATAAAATGCTGAGACATTTGTGAGTGGGATGAGGAAGATAGTACGTGATGTGGTGGGTTAATATAGTTCCAACAAGTTAAATTCACAAATTAAATGTTTTTTTAAATTAAAGTTTTTGTCCCTGTATGATCAGGATAACCTGATATTCAGAAATAGCTGCTGCATATTTTAAATATTCTACACCTTCAGGTTTTTAGTTACTAAATCATCCAAAGGTGAGCTACTCATCCGATAACACTCTTAATAAATTCCAATCAAGAAGATATTTGGATGGTGACACAATTTGAGTATTGGCAATATTTTCTGTGTAATGTTCTGCTTAAAAGTCTCTTGAGGTGCAGCTACATAAACCAGCTTCTGGCTTATCTTTTATTTCACAAATGAAAAAACAAACAAACAAACCCACATCATAACAGATAATGCTAGAACTTCCGCAATAGGCTACACAATATTTTTTAAAATTTAAAAATACCGGAAAGTTTGTAGTTGTGGCACCAGATTTAATAATATGCTCATTTACTTCACACAAAGGAATTACTGAAAAGGAGTACAGATGCAGGGATGAGGACTTCATCTCTGCTATCTCTGGGGTTCCCAGTCTATCCCCTAAGCCACCACCATGTGGTTTTCTTGCAGCCTTTGTCCTCTAGTTTTCTTCAAGATCTTTAATTTATGTTGGCGAAAAAGCATAGCTTCAATAGGGTGGTTAGAAAGTGCTGCTACATGTTATCTACACAAATCCAGCCTCTTTGGGTGAAATTAGATATTTATGGAAGAAGGACATTTTCTACAGTATTTGCCATTAGTATGTCCTCATTACATTATTTACGAGCCTATACTGCCACAGAAAGCCGTAGCTCTAAAAAGACTCATCTTTCCTTCTCACCATACAATGGTGGAGGGATAAGCTGTCTACTAGGAATTCCGGTTTTCACTGATCTTTTTCTTTCATTTAGATTTGTGTTTTATATCACAAATGGTTCATTTGTGCATTAATTGTGCAAGACAATGAATGACAGTGAACGACAGACAGACTTGCCACTGAAAAGGGAGACTTCTTGAAGGAGAAATCCTGGGGTTTTTTGAAACTTATCATGATTATTTTATATGACCTTGAAAAAGATGCTTAATAGCCCATGATAAGAAGAATAGACCATTTTGGTGTGGGGAGGAAGAAAGTAGTAATTTTCTTGATCATAATAGTAATGATAGTAAAATAGTCCAAAGAAAGAGGATTATTTCATATTATAGCAAAAATACCAAAGGATCACCAAAGTTGCCCAAAAGCATGAAGGTTCATCAGCTGCTAGACTCCTGAGCAATATGCCTACAGAATGATGCCTCTGACAGCTATTTTACTTGTAATATGCTAGAAGCTTTCAGACCTCTTTCTGATTTTAGTGTCATAAACAAATCTAAAGGAATGAAAAAAAAATTATGAAAATCAAAATTCTGCATAGCAAGAGCTGATATATGTCATCACTTGAATTTATGGTGTTACTTTGACTTTGTATGTGATCTTTGACATCCAGTAAGTGTTATTTCATTACTGTTAATACTTAAGGAGCCGGGTAGAGTAAAATGTTTACTAAAGAACAATCTATTGCCTTGGTTTTACCTTCTTTTCTTTGGATAGTTCTGCACTAAATTATCCATTTTGTAATGGCTTCAGACCTGAACAGCTAGTGCTTTGTGCATGCCATGACAGATTGCTAGTCTCACGTGGCATCATCTAGGTACGTTATCCTAAAGGATGAATAGATGGAAGAAATGAAACTCAACACATCTCCTGCTACGGTGTTTCCTTGTCACAGGGAACACTGAACACCTAAGTGAGGATCCTCATATGCATCAGACGACCATTCATTCTTTGCACCAGCTTTCCACTTTCTCAACTGGCATTTTGGTTTTCTGTAAGAGGCTGTGATGCTCAGACATTGCTGAGGTACATAGCTTTGCTCTGTCACTGTCTCACATGCAGTTGCTCGTGTCTGCTAAGAGTACCAGTTCCTGATCAACTTGCAACATCTCTCCTTGCCTTACAAGTGCAGCCTGGCATCCACCTAAGATAATTCTATGTCTTGGGCTATAGGAAAGGTATTTATGTGACTCATCATACATAAAAAAATAAAGGTTTAAAATATTCTGTCATCCTTTTCTTTCTTAATATCCTACTTCTCACTTGTGTTTATTCTAATTTAACTACCCTGAAACCAATTCCTTATTGCATTGCCGATGTGAGCCAGCACCAAAACACCAGCGGGCCTGTGGTTGGAGAGGAAGGTGCTGACTTAGAAAGCTAATCGTGATGGCTTGAGTCCATGAGAATTTTGCCACTGATTTCATTACAGCCAGAACAGGTTTCTCATTATGTGTTTCACATCTGAAGGCTGAAAATCAAATATATTATTATATCAACAAAATAATAACAGCTTTAAATACGTGGTTGTGTGTTACTGCTGCTGCTTGGTCCTTTCTGCTTTGGCAATATGGGTTTGCTTTTCATGCTCTGCATACTGAATGATCCGTTACGTTATCTTACTCAAATGCTTATGATCTCATTGAGCTATTTCCATTCACTAAGCTATGTGATGATGTAAAATGTCATGCACATTAATCTGATACCAATATGTAGCAAAATAGCTTCTTTTACAGGAATCAAGTTCCTTAGATGCTTATTACAAGAAAGTGGTACATAAGGCTACTGTAATACTGTTAGGCTTGCATGTAATGAATCTTGTAAGTCTAAAGGAAGTAGATACTGATGTAACTGCCTGCCTGCCCAGCATCAAAGGCAACACCAAGTTTACCAATCACAGAATACCTAGCCAGAGAACTTATAAAATAGCTGATGTGGATCTCAAGGTCTAGTTAACTCATCCTCCTATCTCAAAGTACAAACAGGCCTGATAAAAAATTTTAAAACCTTGCATTGAAAAATAATCTATTCCAATGTTTCATTATTTTAAAAAATTAATTATTTCTTTCTCCATGTCTAACCTAAAAGTCTTATTGTTGGATTGTAAGTCTGTTAGTTCTCCTCCTGTACATGACGGACTTGGAGAACCAATGATTCTTTTTCACTTCACAGCAACGTTTCATGATTTTGAAGACTGTGCCTCAGACTCTCCAGACTAAATGATCAACCCAAGTTCTTCCAACGTTTCTTATAGGTCATGTTTTTCTGGTTTCTCTTCATTTTTGTTGTTTCTCTCTAAAGACTCCAGTTGTCCCTCATTTTTTTTCTGAATCTGGTGCCTAAATTCATACTGTAGATGAATGAAGCAGGAATATAATTTTCTGTGTTCTGTCTGTACTGCTGTTTACAGAGTGTGGTATTTTTCTTATTCACAACAGCATATTGTTGTTCATGCTAAACTACAATCCACTTTAATGTCCCAATTTTCTTTTAACTTAATCCAGCATGTGTATGGGTAATTATTCCACCAGACTCTCTGCTCATCATTATTAAATTAAGGTCACTGCAGTCTAATACCGTTCTTCAAAATGGTGGTAGTCTTTACAACCATTGTAACATCTTCAGACTTAATAGGTGTATTCTCTATTGCATCATTCCATCCTGTATATCCTATACATCTGTATAAATTCATAAATATGTATACATATATGTATGCAAATATAGATGAATAAATATTTCTTGAACCATATCACAGTTGAATACTTGGGACATTTAAACTTTCATAGTTTTTATAAGGTTGTGTGATAAAAAGATGATCTCCACACAGACAAAGGAGCCCAGATGAGCAATGGCAGCTGAGGGAAGCCAAATAATACCATCACTTAGCTCCTCTGTAGCTATTATAGGAGTCAGCAGACTGTAAAAGTCTCATCCTCAAAGTCATGAAGGAGCACAGAAACATGATGGTGGGGGCATGAGCCCTTGCACCAACCCCACAGGGGACAGCCAACACCAGGAGTCAGTGGAGAGCAAGCCAGCGAGCGGGGCATGTGATCTGGAGGGTGGGGTGTCTCACCTCTGTCCCCAGAGGTGAGACCACAGATGGCTTTGACTAACAGAGGCACCATGGCATCCCAGCCAGCTGCTGAGACAAAGGTTCGATTAGGAAACCCGTTTGTGTGTGTACATGTGTGGATGGGGAGAGTGAAGATCCAGGCTCAGCTACTGGATGGACCTGGACGGACTGGGTGTCTAAGCCCAGTTACTGGAGGGATCCACCAGAGGGTGCCTCAGGGCTTGTTTGTTCAGGTGCCAGCCAATGGGGAGACTAGGAGTCTGTATACTGGGCAAAATGGGTGTCTATGTTGGGGGCATCCACGCTGTATATCACAGAATCATAAAATAGTTTGGGTTGGAAGGGACCTTTAAAGGTCATCTAGTCCAATCCTCCCTGCAATGAGCAGGGACATCTTCAACTACATCAGGTTGCTCAGAGCCCCATCCAACCTGACCTTGAATGCTTCCAGGGATGGGGTATCTACCACCTCTCTGGGCAACCTGTGCCAGTGCTTCACCACCCTCATTGTAAAACATTGCTTCCTTCTACCTAGTCTAAATCTACCCTCTTTCAGTTTAAAACCATTACCACTTGTCCTGTCACAACAGGCTCTGATAAAACATTTGTCCCCACCTTTCTTATATGCCCCCTTTAAGTACTGGAAGGCTGCAATAAGGTCTCCCCGAAGCTTTCTCTTCTCCAGCCTGAATAACCCCAACTCTCTCAGCCTGTCCTCATAGGAGAGGTGCTCCAGCCCCCTGATAATTTCTGTGGTCCTGTATATATTTCCCACTTATGTATTTTTATCGTGATCAGCCAGCAAGAGCAACAGGATGAGGTCACTGGTGCCATTAGAGTTTATGTGAGTACCAAGTAGGTTTGTCTGTGTTGATGTTTGCAGCCAGTCACACGTATATGGATATAACATACTGTGTGTGCATGTGTGCCCAGGGAAAATGCGTGCTTGGCCTTGCTGCTGGATGGACCTGGGGACATGGAGCTGCAGCAGCCTCACCTCTGTTGGGCTGCAAGGTCTGGTACCCCCTAAGAGCTTGCATGCAGCCCTTGGTTCTACCTCATCTGTAATTTTATTCTCACATATCTGGATCCTCCTTCTCCATTGGAAAATAAGGCCTGCAATCCTAAGGAACTTCAAAGGATCTTTTTGGAAATGTAGCCGATGCAGACACATTTGGCTGTATCTTTAGAAAACATGAATAGAAAAACATAATTAAGATAATAACTGAGGAACAAATCCCTTTGTTTTGTTAATGACTCTCTGGCACTGGTTTTGCAGAATACGTACCCGCAAAACAAAACAGCCAACCAAATTTTCCAGCTTGTTAATATATGTAAGAGCTTCTGCCCAGTTGATACTCAAGAGGAGGAGGAGGGAGGGACTGAACTAGTGGAAAGAAGGGAAATGAAAACCCAAACAACCAAAAGAAATAAAGCTGATCTAATCTGGGAGGTTTTTTCCACTTCTTTTTATGTTTGTCTCTTTCTTTCTCCTTTCATGGATGTGTGTTTGTATCTTTGTCACCAAAAATAATTATGACTTCAGTAAATTTCTTGAACTCATTTCAGTTTTCTTAATTAATTTGAAGAAAAAAGATTGCAAAATACTGTTTTCAATCACCCTATGCCAATCAAAATAATTGTGAATTTACTGCAATTAACACCCAGACAAACTGCATTAGTTTTAACTAAGATGAGTTCAGAAACCTATACAACAGCTTTTTGGAACAAGGAAAGATCATGGCACACATAGACAGTAAAGTGTTCAGATAGTCTACAGAGCTGAAGCATTTAAGAAGAAGGTTAGATGGTAATAAAGAGTTTTCATGGTGATTGAACCTATCATCTAACTGATACACAGATGTGTGTCTTCAAAGACCTATAGACTTATTTTCATCTTGCCTGAAGTTCTGATAATTGCATGATTTTAGCTGACATGTTTAAAGATCTTTTGTGTGATCTGTTAAATTTTTAAAGTACTATTCTATCTGAAGTAAAATTCAATAAATATGAAAATAAGCTGGCTCATATTAATCTGCAGCTGAAATGTGTCATTTTTCAAGTTCTTTTTTCTTACAATGTGTGCAGAAGCTTTATTTCATATTCACAGTGTATTTATAATATTAATTATATGTTTATAGTATTAATTGTATACTGTTTATAATCTAATTACATACTTTGAAAGAAATGTGGCAATCAATACTAACAATGATTTAGTATATTTGAGAAAAGAAAGAAACATTGCTTTCATACACTACAATATAATTTGTATATTTTGACTGAATATCTACTTCAGCAAGACATACAACGAATGTTTATATAAAACACTCCTGAAAGAGAAATTAAAAATAAGTAATATGTACTCAGTTTAATAATAAACACAAGCTGCATTAAAAGAAAAAAAACTCATTAGCTTTTTGAAAAAAAATTATGACATATATTATTAACTTTTCAGCTACAGAAGTACTGATTCTTCAGTGTTAGGAATTGTAGGACAATCCAAAGCATATTATGTGTTTGTTTCTTTTTTGCATATGCAGCCGATGATAATAATAAAGGTTCCATTTAGTTACTGAAGAAACAAGGTGAATGTAAAAGATTAAAATATTTTATTGAAGGTTTTAATAATTTCTTATCCAGGGAAGCACAGGTACAGACATAACAAGTCAAGCATTTTACTGCTCCCAGAAAAATTGAACATTCAAAACTTATACAACCAATTATTTCAAACCAAAATAATGCACAATGTGCTGCTGTTTGAGATTTAAAAAACAAAAACAAAAAAACAAAAAAACACCAAACAAGAAAACAAACAAAAAAACCAAAAACAACTTTACACTTAAAGTGGCATTTTAACATGAAGACATCGCATGTATTTGCTGATGTGCCTGATGTTAAAGCACACTTGGCAAAGCTTTTACAGGTGATGGTATAACCACTGCAACTCTTCCTGGTTAAACTTCACTTCAGTGCTTTTCCATCTGAACACGCGGATCACTCTTGCTCTCTCTGGAGTGGTTTGCGCTCCGGAGGTAGCACTGGCTGTAACTTCTGCCAGCGTTGCGGAGGCCAGAGGATATGAGTAGCTCGAGCATGCAAAAGTCCAAGAGAAACCTATAACCAAAATATAAGCCAGAGAGATTATTAAATGCTGCAAATAAAATAAAATGTGGAAAATACAAAGTACATGATGATTTGTAACAGCAATGAGAGAATACAAAGCAGAGAACTTTGCACGCATGAGCAGTGTCTCATGCATGTAATGAGAGGAAAAGAAAAACTGCTTCAGTGACAATTTTTATTTTTTTTTTTAATAAAATATTTAGTGGAACTCAAACAGCTTGCTGAAATGCACTGGCTGTAACAAACGTAAACTAGGAATGTTTTTTCAGATTCAAGAAAAACAGTTGGTTAAATCAGGTGAGACATTCTCTAATCCACCAAAAGCTTTTGGTTATTAGTTATTCTGGGTACAGCAGAACAAGGTTCGAGTACCTTAACTGAATAAGTTAAGCAGAAGCTGTGTCTCGGATTTGAGCAATGTACGCTAACCACACCAGGACAGTTGCCTTTTGAAACTTGCTGTGCTATATTTAGCATTGTCCTTCAAAATTCCATTTTTTCTCCAACCAGAAATGGAAATTACTGTGAATCATAAATACTTGCCCGAGGATGAAAATGTATTTCTGATAGAATTATTTGAAACACATCTACATATCACATATTTTTGAAGTTCTAGGACTACTTACAATTCATTCGTATGTTTTGTAAACATGTTTTATCATCTTATTTATTATTGTTTGATTTTACTTCAATAGAATCATAGAATCATAGAATGGTTTAGGTTGGAAAGGACCTTGAAGATCATCGAGTTCCAACCCCCCTGCCATAGGCAGGGACACCTCCCACTAGACCAGGTTGCCCAAGGCCACATCCAGCCTGGCCTTGAACACCTCCAGGGGCCTCAACAACCTCTCTGGGCAACCTGTTCCAGTGCCTTACCACCCTCAAAGTGAAAAACTTCTTCCTAATGTTCAATCTAAACCTGCCCTCTTCCAGTTTGAAGCCATTCCCCCTCGTCCTGTCACTACATGCCCTAGTAAAAAGTCCTTCCCCAGCTCTCCTGTAGGCCCCCTTTAGGTACTGGAAGGCCGCAATAAGATCTCCCCGGAGCCTTCTCTTTTCCAGGCTGAACAGCCCCAACTCCTTCAGCCTCTCCTCATAGGAGAGGTGCTCCAGCCCTCGGATCATCCTCGTGGCCCTCCTCTGGACACGCTCCAGCAGGTCCATGTCCTTCTTATGTTGGGGACTCCAGAGCTGGACGCAGTACTCCAGGTGGGGTCTCACGAGAAAAAAAATAATTTTACTTGATTAATGTTTTACTTCAATAAATCAAAATAAAAGTCAATACTAATATTCCTTACAAATGAATCACTTCTAGGTGGCATAGTTTAGATAACTGAATTGCTTAGATAATCTTAAAAAAATTACAAAAAAAGGTATTTTTCCAAATATGGTATCGAATGGCTAGACTAAGAATAACTGAGACTAGAACAGTCACATTTTCAGACTGAGGTAATAAGACAGGCCTTCAATGTCTGTACATAACATTGAAATTAAGTAATTTGGTATGCAGTTAATCTCACTTCATTTGAAATCCTGCAGGATAGACTGCTGCATCTTAAATTATTTGTTTAGACTTCTGGAGATGATAGCCAGTTATAAGCTTCCCACCAACTATAAAGTACCCAATACCAATAAAAAAGTTGCAACCAGGACAAAAATATGGTTAGAAATACTAAAATGTCTCTATATGGGAAAAGATGAAATAATTCAGACTTCTAAAGAGACAACAGGGTCAGAAGTCTATAAAATTAGGAACAGGATGGATAAAGAATGCATGGGCTTTATTTGCCTATTATGTCATCATTTCTCATAAGAATGTGGAAACATCAGATGACATTATCTTAAAAAAAACCTTTAAAGCCAACAAAAAGGAAATGCTTCTTCAGAATGTGCACGATTACATCATACTTGCATACATTATACAGGACACTGAAGACACCAGAAAAGAATAACAAATCGGTTCAGAAAATAATAATAAAAGCAAAGTCCATTACACATAGTTGAACATAAACAAAGTAACAGTGTAGTCTCCATACTCTGCATCAGGAAACACTGAGGGAAAAATTATATACTTGTTTTGTTCTTATGCTGCAATGATCTGGTGTTGGCTGTTGTCAGAGACAGGACTTAAATGGATTTCTGGTTTGAACCCGTCCATTCCTGCTTAAATTTTTATGTAAACTCTGTTCTTCAGTTCCATTACTCATCACAAAAAAAGTGATTTCAGTAAGCAGGTAATTCAGCATTTTATGCAAATAGACACCAAATAGGCCCCTAGGAATATCTTCAGCTAATTTTCTTGATTTAATTTCATAGGATTAATGTATATTCACCAGTCTCTCTCTACTACATAATCAAATCAGCGAAGCTGAAGTGGTCTATATCTAATTCCATATTCTGTACCTTGATGAGGCAGGTGCTGAATTACTTGAATATAATTTGGTTACTTAATAACCCACAATATCTAAAAGAATCTGAAGTAGATCACTGAAATTGCAGTCTAGCATCATATTTCACTTCCTTGATCCCTTACTTGATCACTTGTTTCCCTGATCCATTGCAGCTTTTTTCCTACATTTAAGCAAAGGACAGGCTGTAAGTGACAACTCCGTTTTGATAGGATTTAGCTACATTTTTTTAAGTCTTGACATACTTCGGTGTAGTTTGTTGGCTATTTATGGAATTCATAATATCTTTTATCTTAATTATCCCATAAAGGGGTCTGCAAATGTAGTATTGCCACGGGGATTTGTTCCCTGAGTATACAGCATGATGGTACGCACATTACAGGCTGGTGCCAAAACATAAAACCACAGTAAACCCCACCACTGCATATAAAATGTGACAGCATTAGTACAGAGAAAAATGTTAAAATACTCTTCTCAAACACAAATAACATCCCATTTTCAAAGCTCTGTGTTTTTCTCAGTGCATTGGTTGTTACTGATGTCAGTAGGAGGTCTGCACGCAGACAGAGAATATAATAAATGAATCAAAACTTGTTTGAAGCTAAGGCTGGGAATAATTTTGCCCAGAGGATTACTTCTACTGACCATCATCTGACTTGAAACTAATAAAGAAATATCCTTCCTATAAACCTGATTTACAGGACAACATGACTAGTGTTAAAAAGGAAAAATGGGTATTGTTGGGGGATAGAAGTCTTTGCTAAATAACAAATGACACTGATGCTATAGGGCTTCTTTTATAATAACTTAAAGGCTCACTTTAAAAGCACCTTGATGTTTGACTTCTGCAAACAACCTCAATAACTTTGTCCATTGCCTATTATTATTCTGTAGTTACCGCAGCAGCCATGAATTTCACTGAGGAAGAACAGAATTGTTTGCAGAGAATAACCCGCCCTTGTTAATGGGTTTACCCTCATCAAGGTTAGATAGGGACAAAGGGTGAATGGAGAGGCTACACTTTCTGTTGCAACAGTGAAATGCTGAAATAATCTATTAAAAAAGAGTCTAATTAATTCCCTTACAGGCATTATTTGTTGTCTTTATTTAAGAAAATAAGTTTACCCCCTTGAAACACTATCTTAACTGTAAGAAAAATCAGTACTTTACAGGCACAAATTCTTTGAGGAACATACTTCATTTACCGACATGAGTAAGAGATGTCAGCAATCTAAATAGTTGATTTTTATTTCTACATTATGTTCTATTTATTATTCTTGCTGTAGCAACAACAGACACTGTGTTGAATTGAATCCATATTATTCTCCCTAACCTAAGCTGTTTAGGAATTAATTCTAATTTTTTTTTAATCTTTGAATATTTAATTGAACAACTGAGAAGTCATTCTGTTGACATAGCAATTTTATCTGCAAAATAAGTTTTGAATGAATAATACTGTTTTGACACTGATAAAAGCATATTCCCTCAGAGTCTGCTCGTTGTTTGTATGTTAGTTGTATGGAGACTGATTAGTTTTGGCACTGCATTAGGGAAAGATAAGCCTAAGCTTGATAGTGTTATCTGCAGTGGTATTTACAACTATCTATCTTGCTCATTCCGTCCTAACAGGTTGGGGTAAATGCACCTTTATTAGTACAGAGACTTATATTACTGTTGCTTCTCCTGGTTGCAAAATATGTCATTTTAAAATACTCATTGATTTACAGACTGTACTCCCCACCTCTTCTTGTCTGTTTGCCATTTGACACCTTCACTGTCTCTTACCATGATGCCTTTTCTAATCCCAGATCACACTGGTAAAAGCAGGATTCAGACTGTGCAAGAGTCCGGTATGGATGTAGCATGCAAGGGTGCACACCAAAATTTCTATGGAAATCCAAGTCTTCAGTTCGGATTTCAAGAAAAGGAAAAGTCCAGATAAGGATGCCATACTAAAAAGGCTATTCTCAACTTTCTCAGGATATGTAAAGTCTACCCAACCTGCTTAATTCAGGTACTACTGCTCCCAGTTGTGAGTTCACTTTATGTTAGGTACATTCCCCACAGATCTCTCTTTGCTTCTTTTTTCCTCGAACCTTTGGTGATTTTGCTCTAGCTAAAACAGCCAAGACTTCAAATTCTGTAACAACATTAAAACAAGAAAGTACAGCACCACTGAATATAACCTGAAAAACTGCAATGAAGAAGCAAAAAACCCAAGCCTTTACAACCTTTTCTAAAGCTAGACTTCCTAACTAGTCAATTTGCTAATTAGAAGTAATAATAAGACAAAGAGACCAAAATCAATGCAAGAATGTTTGTTCAGCTGTTATGGTAGCCCTGTAAGCTGGTATTGCCATTGCTAGTAACAAGCTATAGACCTTGTACCACCTCTGCGAGGCCTCAAGTTTAATTTCTCAGGCTTTGTCTGAACTTTCTTTGCCTGCCTGAAGTTTTGATTTAGCTTCTTTAGCTGCAACAATTTTTCTAATGATCAGGTGACTATTGCCTAATTTGTTACAGTTTTCCTTATATCCCTTATATTTGTTTATATTTGCATAATCTTATGGTATAATCAAAGTTCTTACATATACCATAAAAAGTAATTATTCTGTGTAGAATGAAATATTTATGGCTTTAACATAATAATGTGGTTTACAAGGCTATAGAAGAGCGATAATGAAGACTGCAGGCCTATAAGCAACTTAGCAATGGTCATGAAACAAAACCAAAAAACAACTGGCTGGGGAGTTGGACGAAAAGATTTTAAGGCTAACAAAGAGAAAAAAAGTTCAGAAGAACATGGAATGTACTAACATATGTAAAACAAAATATGTAATAAATACAGATAAAAAGTTATGTTGTCAATCAACAAACAAAGAACAAGGAAAAAAAATATGTTAGAATATGTACTAAATTAGCCTCAAGCGGAACGAAGAGTGAGGAAGAAGAAACCACCAACATCACAGTCCTTCTAATGACAAATTCAGGACACCAACAACTCACTAAACCACCCGTTTCCCTTCTTTTTGAGGAGGACAGGTGCTAACAACCTTAGGACCTAAGGGAGCAGCATAAACACTGAGAAAAGGGTAGATACTTGAAAATGTTTGCGTGACATTTTTAAACTATACTTTTACTGAGACTTGTTGTGCATTAATTGAATAATTTGGAGTGTGAATGGTAATATCACTGTAACTGGACTAACCATATTAACAGTCTAAGTAAAATACAGTTAAGAGTCACAATTTTAATGCAACTAACCATGAATTGGTGGCTTTCTGTATTAGGTGTGTTCACCTTTTTGCTCATAACATACTTTTGACTGTAATATTATGTTACTACTGGTCTTCTAATTGAGTCTACATAAACTCTCATTAAGTGGTGCAAAATACAGAAAGATTATCTTTTTTTTCCTTAATCAGTATTTCTTTTCTTGTTTTTCCTAAACAAAAATGTTGATTTTGATGAAATCTTAATAAACATATTTTGGATTCACTATTTCTTCTGCATCCAAAAAAAAATACATTCAAAATCAGAAAAAGAAAATTAAATAGACTGTTTTATTATTTTCTAACAATGTATTTGGATTGGGTGGAATTGTTAGTTCAATTTAACTTAGTTATTTCAATAAAAACATGAAATATACGTGAAACATTTACATCTTTGTGACAGAAGGTCCGGTAATAATCATATTAAAAAGTATAAAACAACATAAGGAATCTGGGAATATCTCAGTCACAGAAGATAATAATAAGCAAAGGTAACAGGAAGAAAATAATAAAGCACAGCAGTATCAACATCAGCTCAAAACAACGATCCTCTCTGAAGGTGTACTTGAGTAAGTACTTGAATACAAATATACTTCTTCTGAAGAAGAAATACTAAAAGATAATATCTAAAAAATTATCTTGTTTCATCATGTTTAAGCCTAGAAGAATTTCAATATTAATTTGTATTTTGCCTCCTGGTCTCATTAATAAATGTTCAAATTGTACAAATCCTCTAAAATACCACTGAAGAGAACAATAATAGCTACCGGACAAACTAGAAACAGAACTAAATCACAAGTGCCACAGATTATAACCTGTGTACATGAGAAATTTCATCAAGAACCAGAAAATCACCATTTTAAAGGCGTATATCAGCCTCTGGTTTTGAAGAGTCACTTTTGCTTTATTCTCCTAAGCTGAGTTATATTCTAGCAATATTGCACAGGCCTTCCAAATGCCATGGCCAATGATAAACATGTAAACACAGAAGATTAAAATTCTCTCAAATCAAAAAGAGATAAAACAATACGAACAAACACAGTGTTTCAAAATATGCTTTCTATTCTTTGAAGTAATATATTCTCATTACATGTTTTTTGTTCATATGCAGTTTAGTAAATCACAGAATGGTCAGGGTTGGAAGAGACCTCTGGAGATCATCTAGTCCAACCCCCCCGCCAGAGCAGGGTCACCTACAGCAGTTGCACAGAACAGCATCCAGGTGGGTTTTGAATGTCTCCAGAGTGGGAGACTCCACAACCTTTCTGGGCAGCCTGTGCCAGTGCTCTGCCACCCTCAAAGTAAAGAAGTTCCTCCTCATGTTAAGATGGAACTTCCTATGTTCAAGTTTGTGCCCGTTACCTCTTGTCCTATCACTGGGCACCACTAACAAAAGACTGTTCTCATCTACCTGGCACCCTCCCTTTAAGTATTTATAAGTATTGATAAGATCCCCCCTCAGTCTTCTTTTCTCTAGACTAAAAAGACCCAAATGCCTAAGCCTTTCCTCATAAGAAAGATGCTCCAGTCCCCTAATCGTTTTAGTAGCCCTTTGCTGGACCCTCTCCAGCAGTTCCCTGTCCTTCTTGAACCAGGAAGCTTTATTTACAGCCTTTTACATGCTCAGCACTATGGAATACCAGCTGTATTAAAAATTTTCTTCTCAAATTTTCTATTTCATAACACAAAGTCATTGGGGATGGTGGGGAGTAATTCTGTAGCAGTAGAGGTCTATTCAGACTATATTTTGCTGTCTGGATACTTGCTACTCCCCACAGAGTTTCTGAAAGGTATCAATACATTAGGTGAAAAATCCTCTAATATGGAGAGATCTTGGGCGATTTATAGATGGTACCATTTGAGCAGACACAGACCTTTAATGAATTTTTCCAGAACTGGTAGTTCATAGCTCTGCTACCGATAGTAGCTGTAGTTTGACTATACTGAAACTCTGGAAGATTGGGAATGCCAAATTTGTGTGGAAGTTGAAAAGTGTGTGTAAAGGGACCAGTCTAATGGGAGAGGAGAGAAAAAAGTTCTAGAATATTTCAGCCCCCAAAATCTCAAAGAAAAGCTCAGGATAGAAACACTTAGACAACTATGTAGTGCTTCAGCTATAATACTAACAAAAATATATAGCGTGGGATAGCTATCTGTGTCAAATTAGATTGCTTGTCTTTAAGAAAGGTTGTTGCACTGGGTTTTGATATTAGATTGTAGGTGTAAAATGGTCTCACAGAGAATTCTCCCAGTAAATTAGTCTCTTCAAAAAATCCATACTTTAATAGAAAGTAAACATGATTGCTATTACATTTCATTTTCTGTACATGGTTGAACTTTGAAACAACTACTATCAAGTGCAGTTGCAGGAAAAAGGCTCAATAAAAATAAAATCCTGTGGATTACAGTAAAATCCCAGAGAAACCACTTCCTCTAGTAGAAATATCTGGGATAACGAACAATGGCAGAAGAAACAAATATCCTTGACCTCCTTCTTTTATGAATGTAAGAATAACACAAAGATGCGAATCAATAAATTATTTTTTAAATAAAACCACATCACAACAGGTGTTCTTTAACTTACATCAGCTCACTGAAAGCTGGCATAACAAGATGTTAACTAGCTCATGAATACAAAAAAAGTGATAGATTCCTTTCAACAACATAGCAAAATACTAGTGTCTTCATCATTCCTTCCTCTCCTCCTTGAACAAATCAGACCTAATGGAGCCATACAGATCTAGTGACAAAGAAAAGAATGCAGCCCATTAATTTTGTTAGTAAGTGTTCCATTACGGTTCCATTAGTTGGATAGCTGAAGCAGCAGCTCCAGATAAAACATCCCATATGTGTTTTCTCTCACAGAGCTACCGTATAATCCGTAAAGGTCCTCATTAAAGTTATCAAATTCAGAAATGATCATTTAGATAGAAAATATATTATAAAAAAATCTGAAAACATATAAATGACATTTTATTTTAAGAAAGCTTTAAAAAGTGAAAATAGACACTCGAGGGATGCACATATACTAAACATATACATACAGACATAATCACAAAATAAGATGTAAAAGAGAGAAATATATTTCAAATGCAATGGATGATTCCCAGAATGAATAAAATTTGCATGTTAGCATAGAGTAGCTGTCTGAAATTAGTATAACAATTGTGACTGCTCCAATCCAACACGGTTTTGCAATTTAAGCTATTCATATCAGAAGAGGTGAGCACAGTCGCTGCATTGTAATAAAAACTCAGGTTATTGATTGAATTGAAAAAATGTAATGTACTAAATGTCAAAAAAATGGGGCTGCATTCTCTTTTGTTCTATCATATCTACATGTCTATATTGAACCTGAAGTTACAAAAGAGGTAAAGGAAGGAAATGGTCACTGAAAACAGAATATATTTCACATATGAGATTTTTCTACTGTTAGATGTGCAGACAGAGACTAGTTAACGTTGAAGTATAATTTACATTCATAAAAGTAGTGCAGATTTAAAGCAATTCAGTATGAAGTAGTGTATTGTTTATTCAATTCATGAACAAATCCGCTGTCATTGCCACTGGCTAAATTAAACACTGTAACAAGCTTGGTATAAGTATTCTATGAGCTGAATGCATTTTCTTGAAACTATCAAGGATACATTATTGAAAGGGACACTATAGTTAATTAACTTCTTCCCTCCTTCCCAGTTTCTTCTTCTGTGTTTTCTAAAATTGAGGTTAACATATAACATATAGCATTACTACTCTTTTATCTTCAGTAAGCTTGGCATTCTTAGAAATTATTCTTTGTTGCTTATGATTAACAGAATCATTATGCTAAATAGGTCTACAAAAAGATTTACAAACCAATCTATTATTTATTTTGGATTTCTAGTAATAAAAATGGTGAAAGAATTTGCTTAGTGCACAGTATGATGTGCTTTGCATGCTGCATATACATAAAAATCATGTAATAGTTAAAAGCTTTTTAATATTTCACTGGGTGATGCACAAAATTCCTAGACTAAATAGGATTGTCACCAAGTCATGTAACTCAACAGAAGAACAAATTCTACTAATAGCTTTCATGAAAGAGCCCTACATTAAAAAGCAGTAATATATTCACAGTTCAGTATTTTAAGAATTGATAAATCAAGTGGCAGGAAACAATTATTAAAAAACATTCTTTATCTTCACCTAGATAGTATCCCAAATCCATGCATATTAATTATTCAGGAATACATAAAAGCCTTCAGTGTGAATTCCTGTTCAGCACCGTATTGTGTCAGTGCCAGCAGAGTCAGAAGAATGTCAGGCTTAGTGACATTTTTCAGCTTACTACACTGATATTGATTATGTGCATTGTCTTTCTTGACTTAGGACACTATGCAGAAATGCTGCACGTTACAAATTAAGTTGATTTCCGTCTTTGTTCTGTTGCATGTCATTCATTAATTTAGAGTTTCATTCTAAAGCTTTGGCAAACACAGCGGTGCAGTGCAATGAGTACAGGGGAAGGAGTCACAAGAGCAGCTCCAAGAGCTCACGCACCGCCCAGGGGTCGCACTCCTCCTCTCACTACGCCGCTTCTCCACACACCCAATTCATCCCCTCAGACTGGTACTGGAGCAGATGGAACCATGCCCTCCGCTTCGTCACCCCTTCTCTGCTGTGCTCTGTGCTTCCGGGAGCACTGGACAGAGGGATCCTGCCACTGTTCTGGCCATGGAGATCCGTGCAATACGGAGGAGAGCCCTGGCGTATTCCTGCCCTGCTTCCACCGCACATTCGCAGATAAAGCAGGCCCTAATGATGAGCGGCTGGGACTGCAAAGCTGAGCAAACAAGCTAGGAGGGTAGGTCAAATTCCACAAAATTTCCAGAAGTATGACTGTGCCAGAGATCATACACATGCAAGCTGGGAGAGATGACATTTCAGATTCATTCAGGATAAACAAAAGGAAAGGAAGAAGTCCTACCGCCAGAAGGCAACAGTAGGCTTTGATTTCTAGATACACTCAAATTCTCCAAGACAAGTGATGTGAAAAAAACCCACATACTAGCTACCTCTTGCATCTAATTTATATTCTTCATACGCTTTCCAAAAGCTCAGAAAAGTACCTGATCTCATAGGTCAAAAATCAGGGCTATTTATGAACTTAGAGAAGTATCGACACTAAGGGATGTCGTGGAGAACATCCCATCCTGCTGCTGCCTCATCTGTTCTGTTAGGAGCAGCTCCAGCCTGAGTGGCTCCATCAGTGAGCACTGTGATGGGACAGCACTGGGAGCAGCAGACCTCAGACGTCTGGGAAAGTTCATTAACTTAAATTTTACTTGGCAGATACCTGGCAGTCAGGCCAGATCACATTACAGTAATTATCAAATGCTGAAGTAAGAAAAAAAAAAAAAAGACAAAGTAAAGAAGGCCAGCAGTAGCAAGAAAAGTTAATTCAAGAGAACAGGTGAGAAAATACCTCTTAATTAAAGCAAAATGGTGCAACACCTTATGATATTACAGCCGTTATTGGGCAAAGTAAGCCTTTTCTAAAGCTAGGAGAACTGTTCAGAAATTTTCAGTGACAAGTGCTTGTATGTTCAGCAAATAGACCTGTCAACCTGCTCACAGCTTCTCCATTCTTTTATCACACATTTCAACAGTTTTAGTCTGATACATATGAGGTTGTTGCACTACTGCTAATAAAATAATTTTGATTTTCTCTTACCTTAAAAAGACAACTGTTCAATAGACTATTCCACTTAACTAAATATTTCAAAAAATCCTACTGTGAGGCTTGCTTATATTTTCTTCTAAAATGGCATACAGAAACAGTTTGACTTACAGAAAACATGCTGTTGGCAATATGAGCTATGAAAAGCAATGGGGAGTAAATATTCAATGAGCAGCTAGGATATCAAAATGTCATTAAATAGCTGCATGATATGTTATTAAAATTATAAAAGACTTTTTAATAGAGGTCTTTGTGTGAGGATGGCTAGAGCTCATCTAAACCGGTAAATTTCATCAAGATAATTGTGTATGTGTAATCTCCCCAAGCTGATTTACCAGAAAAAAACCCACATAAATACTTTAAATATATACAAATATTTTTCTCCCCCTTATAGCTATAATAATAGCTATGCATTTAAGAATGCTCAAATATTTCTTTTCTTGTCTTTATCTGATTTATTCTGTATTTTTTGTTAAAACTATGGAGAAGAGATTAAATGTACTAAACCCAGCTTTTACTTTACTTGGAAAATCTTTTTTTCCCTAGTCAATCTTACCGTTATTTAGCATTCTGTGTTTTTATGATACTGTGACATTTGTCAAAATACAAGGCTTCTTGGTATAATTCAAATCATATAGCTATCCTTTCACTTTGTAACAGAAATTATGATTAAATAATTGACACTATATTCTTATGAATATAATTTCCACATCCTACATAACTAATCCTCCTCATATTCATATTTTTTTTTCTTGAGTTCACTCCTGATCAGCGTAAGATAATGGCATAACAGGTCTTGCTGAGGAAAAAAGCTTCAAAAAAAATCGGAAGTATAATAAGATTCAAATTCTTAATCAAGTACAGTTCTTCTATGCAATCCTGAGTCTACAAGGCTGGATCTCACATGTGAGATGATTGTTTAATTCTCCACAGAAAACTCCCTCAGTGAGGAAGGACGCGTGTTTATGGAGAAGGCAATTTTATAGAGGAGTGACACGATGGGTGGAGTCTCCAGGCCTGACCCTTGTGCCTGCTGCCCAGGTAGAGCTGACTGATCCACAGGAGGGGCAGGGGACCAGCAGTCAGGGTGATGCCAGCTCCCCATCATTATGGGGACATCAGAAAAACTAGGAAGGACAGGATAAGCCCCCATATGAACTTCCTGACTATTACATTAGAGATCCAGTTAATTGGCCTAAATGGAGGTACCTTCTGCCATTGGAGATGTCCCAGGAAACCTCTACTGGCCACTGTGCCTCCTCATTCAGAAGGGCACAGGCTTCTTCAAAGTCCTGTGCTATATCTTCCAAAAGCATATAAATGTCCCAGATTCACTAGGACACAGGAAAAACAGTTTGTAGGCAGCCAGTTCTCGCACTGCTCTCTTCAAAAGCTTTGTTATTCTTCTTGGTGAAAACTCCCCATTTTTTTTCTGTTTTCCCCTTGCTCTCCAGCCTTCTTTAATGTATCCTTACATAAGGAGACAGGATACTATAAACCAAATAACTGAGTCACAGACTGCATACTTTCAAAATAAAAAGTTACCTTCCTCATTAGCCAAATACAGTAACCGGATTTAATCCACTACTTTACCATCAAAAGCTATATTTATCTCAAGGAAATATTACGACTTGCTCTTAAGCTATACAGCATGAGCAAGAAAGTAGTGGAAGACTAATGAATTCAGTTGTCTGCATATTTAATAAAATATTCCCTCATAGTCGTAATCAAGCCATAGTTCAGCAAAGCATATGCTGAACTTAAAATATTCAAGTAAAACACTTGAGCACATCATTAAAATTAAGTAAAATAAAATAAAATGAATACAATTTCCAGTGAGCTGATGATCCAGATTTATTAACTCTTTAAATTACTCGATTTTTCAGATTACATGTAGCTATTAGGCTATTTTAGCAAGCTATAACCACACACGACTGCCAGGTCATCACTACAGGAAAAGAACTAGCACATTAGGATGTGAAAGATCTAAATGTTAAAACTTAATACCACTAAAACTAATTCATTTCATGGAGGTTTTTCATTCCCAGTAAGAAAATCAACGGAAGTAGAATTCCATTAAGTGCTTACCTTTATAACACAATCTCATTCAAAATATGCTGCAAATCCAACATTTTGTACTTCTGTGTTTTGGGGGACAGAAATCACATTTTTGGTCAGCAGCAGACTGCATATCCATCATTATTGCTACAATGCCTGGAGATCCAAGTACTGTCTCTGAAATTAGCTGAGGAGACAGCAGCAGTGACATGTGCAGACAGCACAATCTGATACATTTTCATCAGTCTGCTCTGCAGAAAATATAGTTCTGTATGTTTACTGGGTTGTTTTTTCTGCTTCAGGATCTTAGCACTCAAAGCAGGTGAAAAAAATGATCCATATTTTAATGAGACCATTATGAATAGTTCATCTTCTAGCTTGCTTTAGAGTACTGAATTTCTGTCAGCTATAGGTAAAGGCTATGGAAAGATAGCCGTTGCAATTGCTTTGCAAGAGACGTCTGGCAACCTCCCTGTAGCATCTTTGTTCTCCCACTACTGTACAGCTTAAGCAACACAGTCTGAGCTTGGTAAGGACGATACATTATTGTTTCCAAAGTGATATTTTGTGTACTTTCTTGTTCAATGCCTCTAACGCTTATTATTATTGAATACACAAATGCCACCCCAAAATCTGCAAAGAAAGGCTTCCATGTTTTGTTCCAAATTTCCCACAGTAAGCTAAGTCCCCATGCTGTCTGGAGTCACATACAGCCAGAGGCGAATCTGAAGATGCCTTGTCCTCAGAAGTCTCACCATCTGTTGGTATGCACCATTTACCCATTTGAGGAGTGAATCAATCTCAAACTGGAGGATGCCACACTGGATGTTTGTAGGAATGAGGATGGGATTTTAACCATAAGTCAAATACATATCATGAGTCAAAATCACGGTACTCTAAATGCAGCAAGTAAGAAGATGGAAGTTAGTAACTAATGATAAGGCAAAGTGCGGTTCTTCTCAAACGTGAACAAATGCAGGACCAGGTTCTCAAGAGAATTGGGAAAAACAACAAAAAAAGGAAGATGTAGATAGCACTAAAACATTGGATGGCAATTTACAGTTGCCTGAACAACCTGCATCCTGAAATTAGAAGAAAGACTTTGTCCCCAAGCTTCAGTAATGTTATAAATTCAGTGACCGTTAGCTGCAACTGGAAAACATTCCCAGTTAGTACTAATACATTAAGTAAGAGGGAAAAAGCTTCAAACTTCTACTGAGAAAGAATAACCTTTAGCTTTCATTGCAACAGGAGAGTCCAATGCAGCACTTTCTATGTTCTACAGCAAGGCGGCTCGTACCGCAATCTCAGAATACTTTTACATCACCTTTCTTCATAGTCTCTGCCAGATCTCTGCAGAAATTAATTCACAGCTATTGCATAGCACTCTAGTACACATCTGTGTAAGGAACTTCTTATATACAGATCATATCTGGATAGGATCCTGATGCTTTCTTCCCTGATAAGTCTGGCTACATTTCCTGCGTTACTTCTCCTCTTATGCTATTCTGGCAGTCCTGTTACCCTCCCCATGTGTGTGCCAAGAAATGGAGAAATGTCCAGCTGCTTTTAATTATTCATCTTCAAAGCTTCCTAGTTGCTGGCTGGTAGCATTCCCCAGACAGAAGATCCCACCAAGCTTCCTCCACTGCTGGGCAGAGCAGCACCCAGCTCTGGTTCCCAGACTCTCTGCTGCTGAGCTCCGTTATACGCTATAAATCCCCAAACACTGTTTTATGAGGAAGACTAGAGAGCTGGATGACAAGGGATACAGAAATAATTTCCAAGACAGATTAATTTCCAAGTTCAGCCAAAAGGTGAATTCTCCAACAAAAAAGCTAAATTCTGTGGCACCTGAACAAATATTTAATTCTCTGGCCACAGAACACCACCCTAGATTAAACCTTGATTGAGATGAATGGGGCATGTCCTATCTCCCTTGTAACTTTTTTAAACCTCATCTAGATTCAGGAAAGCCATCTCACCTGTCTGATTGCAGTGAAAGCAAATTGCTATAGTCATCTTTTCAAAGCTTTTTAAAGAGAACTTGAGATTCTCCTCAAAAGAGAGATGAAATAAACACGAAATTTGTAGGATATATATTGTATACGCTACAGTAACTATCCGGAAAATATATCAGAAAATAGAAAATAATAAAAGTGGTTTACTCTCAGGGATAATATTTCAGCTGGCCTCAGTTATTAGCTTTAGTGCTTAAAGAAGCTTTAACGCTGCTTTGGTTTTCAAATGTTGAGGCTATAATACATTCAATTTCTGCCAAGTAAAACTTACTCTCGCCTTGCCCCTATGACTGTGTTTATTTAGTTCTTACTACCCTGTACCATGTACGGCATTACTATCAACACTTCTTAATCACTAATATTCACTTCTGAAAATGCTAAACCAAGCCCTTGAGCAGATGAAAATGTTAGGCAGGGTGTACATCGGAATGTATGTACACAGAAATTGACACTTTCTTTTAAAAGTCAACATCTCCTCAAAGCTATGACAATCAAAAAAAAGTTCATTCTCCACTTACCATTCTTTAGCACATTATGCATACTCATTTGCATTAGTACAAAACACGCATAAAATGGTCCTTTTGTTGAGCCTCATAGACATGGAGCTACTAAGAAAGAGATATCAGAATATTTATTGTGTCAAAGTGCATCTTATTTTAACTAAATGTATTGCTGCAACACAAACAAGGTTGAGCCTATTTGATGATCATCATTTAAGATTTCTTACTTAGAACCATGTCAAAATTAATCCCTATTTAATGAGGTTTTTTGAAAGGGTTTTAAAATATCAAAATTCTGAAGCATGCTTATTAGAACTATTTGTAAGTAATTAAAAATGATAGCTTATAAATAAGTTGTGATTGGATCCTAAAGCCATGTCAGAAATAGTGCTCAGATGACAGCTTGTCAGATAATTTTATGCTCGATACATGGGCCCTGTGACATTTTTATTATTCTCTTGAAAAAAGAAAGTTAAAATTTCTGCCATCACAACTACTTTTTCTTTCCTTTTCTGTCCTAGATCATGACACGTTGACATCATGCACCTGAACACTAGAAAATCATTAATTACTCTGTGTCCCGCAACTTCTTCATTAGCAAATGCCACTGTTACAAAGTAAGAGAGGAATAAATTGAACAGAAAAGGTAACCAACATGCTCATGAAGCCTTAATTTTTCTGTCTTTGACAGAGACGCTAACATGATGAGCTATGGCATTTCTGTGTAAAATTCTTTTTGGCTTTGGAGTGTGTCACATTGTATCAGTCAGGAGTCAACAAGTTTCTCATGACATCTCACCCATAGGGAAAGCTCGGGTGTTAGTTTTTGTTTTGATTTGCTATTTTAAGAGCATGGCAAGGATTACAGTAATGGTTCTGAAAACTCCTTAGACTTCAAAGTGTAGTATAAAAACTGTCTTCAAAATAGATATTCAGAAATACGAAGTGCCCTTTATTTTTCATAAGCCACTTAAAGCACGCAGTGTTTAAAAATGTGCTTACTAACAAAACCATCAAAGTTATTTTTGTTAATAATATTTATTTATTTTTTATATATATATATTTATTTATTTATATATATTTATACAAAACATCAATTAGATGACAATAAAACAAATCAATATAAAGTGTCAAAACAAAAATAAGAGTATCTTTGTTAAACAAACCAGGGACAGTGATAGAAAAATAAAAAAATAAAACCTGGTAATTTTTTCATAATTTCTTGATTATGATCATAACTTCAGAGCTTTTTAACAGACTAATTCTTGCCACTGGTGTTTCCTAGAGAAAACAAAGCTACCCAAAGCTGATAATATATATCTCTGTTCTTTTTAAATAATGATACATGTTGCATATAAAAAGCCACCCTGAGCTGTGAATTTCTTAATGTCTTAGTTTCAGATGTAATTTGAACATTGACTGGAGTCTGGAACCTTTCCTCAAACTGATTAGTAACTTATTTGAAAGCTAGTTGCAGTAAATTTGAGAGGACTGTTCCTGTAAACCAGTGCTATTCTTCATGTACTAGGACACATGAATCTGACCCTAAGATTTATTTCATTTCCTCTGTAAAATGAGAGATTTAAAAAACCCCAAACATATTTACAGAAGATTGTAAAATATGTATATGTCAACCTTCATCTCTTGAATCTTACTGGTTTCAGCTATTAATTTATAGAGCAGTGGGAGCAGCAAGGCTTAACAGTATTATTACTCTGACATAAGTAGATGACAGTCTAGTATTGCACTGCATTTTGCTTTTGATGAGGACTATTATTTCCAATAAGCCTAATATGTAACAATACCACAGCTTGTCATGACTTATCTGAGAAACATGAGAGCTTGCAGCAAATACATGAGATTTATGAATGTCACTAGTACACAGGCACTGTTTTTCATGGTACTTACTGAAGTGCTAGGTAAACATACTCCCTTCCATAGGAAAAAAAAAATAGAAGGAAAATATTTAGTGGAATTCTAGGCCTTCCAAGAAAAAAAATGACGACGACAACAACAACAAAACCCTTCAAATATTTTGATTTCTGTTGCAGAAAAATGAATGCCACTAAAAATTCTTTTCAGCATTAAGAAGTGTTGATGACCTGAGGGACTTGTTTAGAGAACTTGTTTATCTACCAGAACAAAGCCTTATGCAAATGAGGAGAAACATTTGTTCCCTCTGAAATTTCTGAATCTCCTGTCCATTTATATAAGACAAGATATGAGTAGTGAGCAGCCAATTGCCTCACAGGCATTAGACTCAGACAGCTATTAGAATATAGTGCAGACTACTGTAAAATTTACAAGCCTGACACAGAGCTTATTGGATTTAAGGGATATAATTTCATTTGTTTCAGTGGACACTGGATTTAACCCTATTGGTATGATCCAATGTCTACTGAAGCATATGGAAGAATACCCACAAAATGAATCATATGCAGTCCCTATTCAGAGCTCTTTTAGTGGATGAAGAGAGAGATTCAAAGATTTTCATTACTATTATCCTTGGCTTGTACTGTTGCATTTTTCCCTAATTCAAGGATACTTGGGTTTACATAGGAAAAGTTCCCTGGCAATCACCAGAGAACAATTTCAAGTAATTTCTCTGTATTTGGAACACATGTCGTAATCTCGCCTTCTTTAGAGAGACTGCCTACATTAACATCTCTTTGACCTCCAAAAAAGGGTGCTTGCATGCTGGAGGGACAATAAATCAAATACTTTAGGGTTTTTGATAGCCCCAAATTAACATAATTCAAGTTCTAAAATGAGACATAAGAAAAAGACTGATTTAACTTGGCAATTAATACTTTGTGCTGAAGTGCTCTGATGTCCAAAACACAAATGTGACAGAGCAGTGATTACTGATCAAGGTATTAACATTAGTTGGAGAAGATTAAAATACGTATTAAATTTAGGAAATTAAGGTTAGAAAATTGACTTTGAGAAAACACCTAAGTACAAGATTTGAGGTTAAATGAAGACTGACTGAATTTTGTTTATGAGACCCTCCCTCTACATACTCTTGAAATCCTGGGAGAAAGTCAGCAAGCATGGATTCTCCCACCTAACTCAATACCCTAACCTGAAAATCAGGCTAAGCTTTGTAGACAACCAGTGCAAAGAGAGGACCTTGACATAGTGATGTAGACCTGTAGTAAGTTGTATTAATCTTCCCCATTTGTCTCCACTGACTGCAGAGGGAGGCTACGCAACTGTGCTATTAAATTGGGTGTCTCTGTTCAAGGCTTACAATTAGATTAAAAGAATCTGGGCTTTTATATTGACTTAAAATTATGTAATGTTCTCCATTAAAATCCATCTGTTCAAAAGATATGCTCGAAATAACTGCAAGACATCATCTGACATTAAATTAGCTTCCTAAATGACTTGATACTAAAATTAGAGAGGACAATGGCAAAGCTCCCTTTGGACTTCACTGGCCCAGGACCAGTATACAGTAACTGATATTGCTTTTCCCAGTTTCATAAACAATTTCTGTTGGTTCTTTTTTTTCTCAGAAAATTCTCAGAAGTCATTCTTTTTATACTGCAATGCTAAAGGAGGGCAGTAATAACTGCAGGTGGATTACTGAGCATAGGTTACGGGGTTCAAAATCATAGTGACCTTGAGTAGAATCAGTTTCCAAATGCAATTCGTTAAATACCATTATATTACATGACAGCCCTGGGAGTGTGGGAATACGAGAACAGTGAAGCCAAAGTCCCTTGGGGTAGTCAGATAAAATGTAGTAGAACCTGTCTAAGTAACACATTTGTTATATCTAGTTTTGTTGCTTTAAAGTGCTTTGCTCAGGAAGCTGCTAAGCTCAGTGGAAGAAATCACCTCATCTCAGCCATCACAAAGGCATTGTTGTATACTGCCTCTGTTCTAATCATGGCAACATACCGCCACCAAAAATATTAATTAAAAAAAAAATCAGTGATGCAAAGCTAGATTAAAAATACTAATTTCAGAATTAAAACATAGCTCATTAAAAAAAAAAAGAGTTCTTGACTATCATTAAATCACCCATTTTTCTCTTTTCTAAAAACTGTCCATTTAACCTCAGTTCCCAGGTTTTCTTCTTTAGATTCCATTTCCAGTGCAGTAGATATGCCATTTTTTTCTCTATGGGACCACATCTGAAATGAGTCAGTCACTCTACACTACTCACAGTCAAAAGAACTTCATCTAAAAGTACTTTAAGATTGGATCTTTTGTGTGAAGCCCAAGCAATCTGCAGCCAGTGAAGAATAAAAATATATTGAGGATTCACTGCCAGAGATGGAATCGTGAGATGCAGAAATAATTGCTGGAAAATATCAGAAGTTGGTGTGCCAGAGAAAGTTTGGGTTTCTTTTGCTTTTAGAGGATTCTAAGTGTCCAGCCTACATACCAATTGTATATGCCAGGGTACATAGATGGTAAAAAAGTATCATACACAAAATTCATCAAGAACTGTTCCAACATAAGAAATGGCTGATTTTAGATAAAAAAAGCAGGACTAACAAAGATAATTTTTATTTCATTTTTAGATACACGACAAAGACACTGTCGACTTCCTAGTTGACAATGGAGCCCAGTTTTACTCCAGATTCATTAACATGGAATGCTTGCAGTGATCGACAGTTATAATCACTGTGTGTGGTTATATTAAGCTAATAGGGACTCTAAGATTCATTTTTCATAATATTTGTTAGGTTTAAGTAAACTAGAGGTTTCTATTTTCAGTTTGAAATAGAAAAAAAAAAACCGAGAAAAACAGTAAAAAGAAGTGGTTACACTTAAAGATTTATGCTGGAACTCTGTTTCTGCAGGTACTGCATGAATATTTTCTCTGAAATGAAGTGTCCTTGATATACTCTTCTTGCACTTTGTACTGTTCTATGAATTATAGAAGAATCCACACTGTCTGTGTATATTATTTTGGAAGAGTCACTACTCTCCTTAGAAGCAGTCTGAATCATCCTATCAGTAGTCAGCTGGTACCATCATAGACTTGCCCAAGGGAAAAACGAAAGTTCAACTTGAAAATTATCTTGAGAAATAAGCCTTCAGAAAAAGATGTTAAGCCAGGTTAAAAAGGATCAGCACACTATTTCTATGAAAACGACAATGATCAAGCAGACCAACAACTGAGACTTTTACAGCTAATTGGAACAAATGACAAAGATACAGTTCCTAGAATACTGCAGCCTTTCCAACTGAAGATCAAAGAAAGGCTTGTACGGGTATGTACTAAAAGTAGCTTCAGATTTTCAGATGATTTACTATTTTTTTACTAAGTCATCAATGTACCCTAAAATTCACCCACCCCCACCCCCAAAAAAGAACAAATTAAAAAGAAATCCATCCAGTAGATCACTAACCTTGATATCTACGGGAGTCATAACATTTTTAAAAGAGTAGTAAGGGCTAAGAACTTAACGACTGTAGAAAGGCTGGCATCGTCCAGAGGATCCAGCACAGATCCTCAGAGTTCCTCAGCTGGGGAGGCCTCAACTTTCTGCAAAGAGCAGACTGCACAGCGAGGCAGCTATCACGTCTCATGCATCAGGGAGTTCTCTGTTTAACAGTGCTGCTCGTGCCTTCAAGGAGGCACTAATTTTAGGATAATTTGGAAATGCTGTTCCATCTGCAAATTAAATTGCGCTTCCTATTTCACAAATACCGAGACCTAAGTAGAAGTCACCTTCACTTTTTCTCATTCTATTTAACGTTACTTTTGCTGCAAGAGGCTCATAATTCACAGCTTTCTTGTTGTGCCTGACCATTTTTATTTTTGATCCTTTTTAATACACTGTAATAATCAGTCTATAAAAACCAATTTCTTAGACTAAAGATGACTGGCATCTCTAGACTTAAGAAACCTCAGCCGAACAAATTGCATGACTGCAAACTCTATCATTTCCTAAGTACCTCCATGTCTCCCACTTTCATGTTGTCCCAGCTTGTACCTTCATTGGGAACACAGCTTTGCTCTTTTACAGAAGAATATGTAACAATAAATTCAGTAGCACATGAATGCATGAACCATTGCATCCATAGTGAAACAGAAGTGGATGTAATCTGCTGTCCGGGGAAAAATATGATTAAATACCTTTAGCTATCATTTCTCCAAGAACAATCTTGGAAACTATTGTGTCTCTCTGGACTAAACAAACCTTCAGTTTCACAGAAATTCCCAATGTCCCTGGAGACCCTAATAAAAATCATCATTTCTACTAAGCAAAGACAAGGCTTAAGTGATATCATTCCTTAAGATAAAAACTAAAGCTAGAATTAAAAAAAAAAAATTACTGGATTCTCCTTTTGTCTAATCTATTGGTTTTCTCTGAGTTATTGAACTATGCACCCTTCCAAACCAATTTTAAGTTTTAAAAATAAAGCACTGTTTCAGTAGATTTGCTACATTCAGATTCAATGCTTTTACGGCAAGGTGATGAAGAAGGTCTATGTGTAAAAAGAGGTTCCATTAGAAATTTTTTCTTACAAACATTTAGAATATTACATCTCACGTGTCTATACCTAGAGGGAAGAAACAATAGCTAATACACTGGCTGAGTTGTAAAGTATTATGAAATGTACTATACTAAGAACTATAGCAAACATTAATATTTTCTTTTTTATTTTAAACTATCATGCAAAGTTAAAAGCTCCTTTTTTTCTGAAGTGCAAGACAGAATCCTTTTCCTTGTCAAAGCAAAGCTCCTTTAAATAGTAATGTAATATTGAAATCCTAATGCCAGTGTTGCTAGTTCATATGCAACTGGTAGCCATCTGACTGCTCATATGAAGCCAGTTGCAATATGCCTAATAAGGACTAATCAAAGTTCACTACAGTTTCCTGAATTATTTTTATAGAAACTGTAGGAAAAAAAAAAAGTATTAAAGATAAATTTCCAGAATATCTGAAAACATTAATAATATGTTTAAAAAAAACAACACTGCAAAGCCATGCAATAGGTCCAATACATCCAGCACCCTCTCATTTCACATTTAGAGCAGAGAGAGATCCAATCACACTTGGTGGTTGGGAAGTGGATTTTGCAACCATGTGGCCATGATGGAATTGCATGACTCTCAAGTGGCTACCATAACAGCTGCTAATTGCCAATGCAGGATTTAATTAAATATCTCAGGATTTTTTACAGACAGAAGCAAGCCCGTATAAATCAATGCCAGATAATCAAAGTCAGCAAGACAATGAGAAACTGATATTGTCTCCATTTAGTGGCCTCTAATATGTATGGAAGTTTCTATTCTCTAATAGAATAAAAAGAACATCTTTTTTTTCTTTGCCTGAAACCCTGAAAACGACCAACTAGGGCAAGCAAAACAGGAGGATGAAATGAAGAGAATTGAGCAATATACGAAAGAAGATAATTTCTCAATTAACAGTATACAATCTTGTGCCTTTGACAACTCAGATAATTTTGAACAATGAGTAATTTATGGCGATGAAAGGGCAAGCACTTTCCTTCATTCATTTATTTGTTTTATGCCCCGTAGGACACAGCAAATAAATAAAATTGCTTCTAAAAAGCCATTTTCCATTGTTATCATTTACGCCTTGAGGAAAAGAATCTTAAAAGTCCTTTAGCTTATGAGCAAACCCACTAACTGCCATCCATTCCTCCCTATTCTCATTCTTCACAACAAATTCAACTAATTTTTGTGATGTCACAGGTGTTCAAAAGAAAAGTAGTATTAACAGGCTTACTGTGACACATATTTAGATTTTTAAGATGCTTTAATTCATTAAAGCTGGGGCATCTGGACAACAATACAATAGCTATTTCTCCTAGTTGGGTACATACTTTCTTGTCCTGTTCAATTTGGAAATAAGTCTTATAGATCCTGGAAAGCAGGATCAATTCAAAGGCATTTTAAAAAAATCTTGAAAGTTATTTAAAATGTAAACAATTAGCAACTTGTATATAATTCAAATTATATAAGGTTAATCAGCAGAATCCAAATGTAGAGCTATTTCCAGAGTGACTCATTGCACGCTAATTAACAAGGTTGAATATTTGGTATTTTATTTTAGGAGCATCACAACAAAGCATAAGCAGTGCAACCTGGCACAACAGTCTAAATCCAATTAAAGCATGCAGGAATATAGTTTCATAATATGACAAAAATAAATACAAGAAAGAATGTGTGTGTTTTGTAGCTAACTCTAGGCACTAATCACTTAGTCTAGAGTCCCTTTACTGTTAACGGCAGCAGAGGTTAGGACCTCTTTCTCTTTTTCCATTGACCATGCACCCTAAAGAGATTATCCTAAAGTTAGCCTTTGGGAATACCAACCAATGACTTTTTTAGCCAATTTTCCAAGCAGGTGATTACAGCCAGAGCTTCAGGTGTTCCTGTCATTGTTATGCAAATGTAGAAAAGATAAAAATATATATTGCTGAAAGATAAGGTAGACAACTGCCTAAAAAATTCCTATTCCTATTTCCTATTCCTAAAGACTGGCTATGGTCATAAGGGGGTAGATATCCAGTAGTAAGTAAAGGAGACCTGCTGATTTCAGAACAAATTATGTTACTGTTTGATGAATGCGGGTATTCAAAAATGAAATTGTTGATCTTCATCTACTTATGGTTAATATACATCCCCACAAACCCTCTGTGCAGGTTCTGCTACATTCAGTAGTTCTTCTTTGTCAGTTTTCCCTAAAGCTGATTATTCCAAGTATTGTTCACGTACTCTTCTATATCAGGCTATTATAATTAACCATGTTTAGGCCAGTTCTTGAAGATCATTCAGAAGCTAAAACATGCAGAAACCATACATGATCCTTATACGTAGCAGTAGACTAATCTGAAGTAAGTACATGCTATTTTCATCCTGTGTTATCCTTGGGATCCTATTTATCTATCAGTGCAGTTAAAAGTGTGGGTTAGCGTTCATAAACCTAGAAACGATCTTGGGATGCAGCAATTTTAGCTGCCGCCTCTCCCTACACTTCTCACAACTGTTGCAATTCATTGATGATTTTACCATCTGCCTCAAAAACTAAAATACTTGGTTTAAATATATAAAAGCCAGACAGGCAACTCCATTATTACATGCAAAGGCATCTCTAGCACTGTAAACACAAGCTTAAAATTTCCCACCGCCTTTGCAGTTCTACCTGTGTTACAATCGTGAGACTAGAACACGCTTGGCACCAGAATGGCTTAATCTAGGCTTTGTCATGGCAGTGCAAATTACTACAAAATGCCTCCTGGATTATGTTAAGGTTCTTTCCAAAGGAACTGCCTTGCTGGTTGCTCATCCCATTGAGACATTTCAAAGAAAAGCTGGAAATTAAATCATCAGCTGCTATCCATCTTACTGGTGATTAATCTTTGGCTGAAATAAAAAAAGGTTCTTTATATGTGGACCTCTTTGCTGCTGTCCCATCTATGTAGGGATTTGTCTTGTTAATCCAGTCCTGTATGTTCCTTAAGTTAAATGAACCCTTATCATTAAATTCTTATTCCTATATGTTGTAGACAAGATTTGGTCAGCGCAATATCTGACAGACAATCTAAATACTGAATTTCTTTACTGTTGGATACTTCGGATAAAGTCGGTTTCTCCTTTGTTCCTCCTTTTCTTTATTGATGGTGCCATTTCATTTTCTGCTATAACATTCTTCATTCCCAAATTTTATACCTAATTCCTTTCATTCAGTTAGTCATAAATATTAAGGAATAGGCATATCTGAATTTGATTACATTAGCACATTTTACTGTATTGTGTTGTCTGTGTGACTCTGGTATATTTAATTCTTCTCTGTTATCTAAAACGTGACTATCGTGCTTTCAGTCAGGTAAGTATAATCAGAAAAAAAATCAAAGGAACGTGCTAAGCTGCAAGACCCCTGATATGTCATTTCTCTTAATGACTCTTGTACAAATTTTCAGTGTAACACTAATCATTAAAGCATACATAACTTTTATAAATCATATTACCACATGATGGGTAGCTGTTATGTAGTATGCCAAAAAAGGAGGGATAACACTGTGTAGAAAATGTCTGTAGCATTTTTTAGTGATCTTGTTCTAGCAGCACAGAAATGCAATCTAAACTCCTACATCACAACTTGACAAAAATATATTCAATTCAATTTTAGACCAAATTGTTTCTGGAATAAGATTATCTGCCACATTTCAGCTCAGAAACATTTCTTGATATCCAAATTCCACCTTTTCACAAACAGGCATTCTGAGTAAGTTTGGCAGGCTTTTAATTACAGAAGCACAGATATACCTCTAAAATAAAAGTTTTCAGTATTCAAACTTTGCAGGGACCACTTCATTTAAGACTCTGAGGGCGATATCAAATCTGAAATGACAGTTATGATTTTCAGGCATATTTCCCTCTATAACACATACATTCTTCACACTTTAAAAAGATGAAGGCACAGTTACAGCTGCTGCCTACTGATCTGTGTGCATTGAGCAGCACATCAACATATTCAGCTTATCGGAACCGTTTGCAAGAGCATGTTTGTCAAGCAAAACTATCTCAGAGCATTAGGGAACTGACGTCTCAGTTGGATTACTTCACTAACTCTTCTATAATAGTGTAGAAGGGTTATTTTAACTGAGACTATGCAAACAAAACCAAAAAATTCTCGCAGACTGTTAAGCGACTCAGAAACCTCAACACTGTGAAACCTAAAATCGTTTCAGGCTTGAGGTTCAATATGCAAATAAAATCTAGAGCTAGTCAGAATACAACAGCAGGAAGAAAATCGTAAGCTTTGATACTGGCTTGTTTCCAAAGTACAGGCCATATCTCATACTACAAATGGGCATTTTAATGCAGAATAAATACAATAAACTACTAATAATTCTTATGTTTTTACAGTGATATTCCTCAGTGAGTCACAGCGAACTTCATAAGATGGTATCGTTATGCTCTCGTTGTAGGTGTGGAAATGGGCACAACAGGGCTCTCCAAAGCTTTAAGCAAATGCATCGAATAATCAGAAAACACTGATTGTCATGTAGAGACCGGGTCTGTTCATTTGTCACACTCGCTTGGCTCCAGACAACATTGTCTCCTCATATACGGCTTTCAGCTTGAGGGCAGCTAGAGAACAAATACGTTATAACAATGATCTCTCTGTTGGTCAACCTTTTAGACCTCTGATGCCTGAACCTAAAATCCAATGTCCTAAGGGCTCTGCTTGCCTAAGGAAAAGACAGCTTTTCCTGAATTGCTTTGAAACGGCATATAAGCACAAGCAAAAACAATAGACTGGTAATTTCACTTTTTACTGTGCATTGTTAAAAGAACTTAAAGCATTTCCACGATCTGCACAAGAAAAGAACGAGTGACGCATCTATGAAATGTTTTTTATTAGGCTTGTCTAGCCCTTCCTGACTAAGCTCTGTCTAGCGGATCAACTCCTTTCCTCAAATTCAGTAGTCAAGCAAGATTATGAGACCTTGAGAAAACAAGATGAGACATCCAGAAAAATAAAAATAGATTATTGGAAGTAGAGAATCTAATACTCTTGGCAATTACATGATCATAAAATTCATCTTTGTACACTGGAATATTCCTAACGCATTGCACAATGCAATGCATTATAAATATATTTGTACACAATGCATTATATTTGCATGTTTATATATAAATATATGTAAGTGATATATAATCAGATCTTTATCATAGAGCAAACCAAGGACAGAAAGCTTCTCAGAATGCTTTATTAAAAGCACAAAAGTGTGAGTCCTTTTTCCTGTGGTGTTTGTGCAAAAACTGAGCAATTTCAGTAAGGCCAGAGTTTTGCCAAGGTTCAGAGGAGACAATCGTTTTGACTGGGCTGTGACCGAGTAAAGAGTCTTGCTAACTTGTATGGCACCAGCCAATTTTATAAGGGGCGAAGCAATTGACATTACCCATTTAAGGAATATAAAATGTGAGGACAAGGACCCATATGAGTTCACCTTTTTCCATGACTGACAAGTTATTCTGATCAAAAAGTATCTCAGCAAAAGCTTCTGCACTTTTTTGAGTATTTGAAGCCCCTCAGCTGCGGCTCTGGTTGGCCTTTACTTAGCACAAATTACTCAAACTGTTGTACCGCCATGTAGAAAAGATTGGCTCCAAATTAGTCTCTTCTGACACGAGATACCAGCAAAATCAATTGCTCAGTGCATTCATAATGCCCTCTCACTCCTTTGAGCTTTAAAATTCCAAAACTGCCATGAATACCTGAAGGGTTTTTACATACATAAAGAATGCATTCAACTATCCCCATCACACACATACATAATTCCCAGTCAAACTGGATAATTGTATCATGCATGTTATTAAGAAAATAATCTCACGAATATTTCAAAGGGCCTGATTCTCTTCTCAGAGTAGGCAGCAAATCGAGATAGCCAACAGAAAACGCTAAGCCCAGGAGACCCTGTACCCCTGTAGTAATTAGAGACCTACATATATGGGGAGAAACTCAAGACAGCTCATGTCATAAATAAAGACACCTAAAAAAAGATGAAGAGAGCCGAATAGACATGCCTTGTACATAACCTCTGTGTATGATGAGAGCACTAGCCTGGGAAGCAAGATGCCTTCACGCAGTCAGAGGAGATTCAAGCTGCATCAAGCACTTCTGGAGACACTCTTTCTCCAAAGGGCTACAACTGCACTGTGCTAACCCGCTGAAAGTGAGCATCACTGTGGAAAGATACACAGATTCCCACGGCCACAGGAAGAAGGTCCTGTGAACTTGCCTCTGAAAAAAGAGACATTAAACTGAAGATTGGCTACACAAAGCAGAAATCTTGCAGAAAGCAGGGAGCAGCAGCCAGGACTATGTGGGAGCTCTGAGTCACCAGGTTATGTACAGGCATGCAGATGGGAACATCCACATGCCCCTCCACTAGAAGTTTTTGGAAGAAATCTGCTACAGCTATCTCTTACGCAGAGTCTGACCCTGTGGAACATGTCTACCAGGTGATATGCTTGATCCGTGTTGTGGATTCCAAGAAGGCTTGAGCTGAGTGGTGGCACTGAACTTCATAAAGCAGAGTACTCATAAGATCACTTACATGTGGCACTGCAGGAAACTAGGGACTTTTGGTGTCAGAAGGGGAGCCTCTTTGAAAGCTTAAGGACTCAGAGGACTTAGGTAAGCACTAGCCTGTTATTTTTAAATTAAAATTTGAGTTATAGATGCCTGGAGGTCATTTAATTTTCACCTTAGGGATCTTTTTTAGGATCTGTACCACAACGAGTGTACATATTTTGCGCTTGCTGTGCATCTGATAAATACACAGCAATTTCATTTTCCCAATAAAATTATCAGCTGGGAAAAGAAAAAAAAATAAACTGTTTCTGATTATTTTAACTAAAACCAGGAAACAACAGTGTGATTTGTGCAGATCCCCACCAATTTCAGTAGGGCTTTCCATAGCTGCAGTTATCCTCCTGCTTAGGGTAAAGCACAGGGCCAAGATCTAACAGTCTAAACAGCTTCACAGATTACGCACACATTGCAAGCATAAGCGTAAACAAAAAAGTGGTAGAAAATAAGCTACCTATTTCTTTTCCTACTAATCTTAAGGACAGACTACAACTAGCATTTTCAGGGAGAGATTTCATTTCCAGACTATAGTGAGCTATTAATGAAGTTTCCATAATGATTTTAGGCACCTCTTTTCCAATTCACATCATATAATAATGTGGACTATAAATGCTTTTATTAACAAGCAGATGAGCCTGTCATTCCTATGCCAAGTAAGGGTACTCTCATAATTAGAAATTGCACGTTCCCTAGAAGCAAAACTCTTACCGAGTATGCAGCTGCAGGGAGCTTCTGTTGTGGCTGCACCCTGCTTCCCTCAGAAGAGGTCCCCATGGTGTGGAAATTATTTCCAGCAGTGTTATAGAAATAAATGCAGAGTGGATTTTAAATATATTTCTTGCTTTTATTTTGAAACAAGTTATGTACTGAGAGTGCAGTTACAAACAGATGCCACCCATCCCTTCTTCTTTGGCCCTAAGTTTAGCAGCAGTATGTGCGATTGAAACTTAAAGGGGCAACTGATGGAAAAAAATGAACAAAGCATAAAACAATGAAAACATGTTTGAATTAAAGTGGATGCAAAGCACTTTCAAGGATAAGGATAAGTTTTGTAAAAGATATCTCAGCATACAGCAATGGCCCTATAATTAATAGAAGGACCTCAGGCAAAAGCAGCCCTCCTTTCAGGAGGGTTCTCCTGAACCTTCTGTCCTCCCACTCTACCAAACCTAGCAATAACTCTCTCATAATGTCTGCTTAAACAAATTCCCTCATATCTGTCTTATCTAACAAGAGCTACAGCTTCTTTTTTTTTTTTTTTGCTTTTACTTTTTTTAATAAAACTTTGCTCCCGAGCTGGTATGCGAAGGGGGGTTAATAGCCCACAAACATTGCAACAACTTTTGGGGCAAATGGTCTGCCTAAACTCTTCTAATACTCTTCAGGCCAGACAGACCACCCTGGCTTTTAGCTAGAGATTTCTGCTTTTTGCACCCTTTCGTGTTTGCAGCTCTCCAACACCTTATCCAACTCCCACTCAGCCAAGTGGCAACAAAATGCTCAATGTTGAGACAATCTGGAGATTTTCCCTTGCTTGTCACAAAGTTTTTTGAATTTTAAAGTGTAAATCCTTCTTTCCAAACACTTGGGAAACTCATCTGATTTGCTGCCCACTGGGGTCTATCTCATTATACACAAATGTCTATTTCTAGAATCTAATGTGAGCACATTTGCAAGGTAACATGTGAATCACACAGAATCTACAGCTATACTTTTCTATTCACAATGCTGTCAACTTGGATTTTATATCAAGGAAGCATGCTGTGAATATGATCAAGAAGGTCATCCGAGGGCTGTTCTAACATTTATTTTAAGGCTAACAGAATTTGGGGTAGTGTGCGAAGAAAAAGATAAAGACAGACTAACTAGTAGCTTAAAACTAGGAGTTTATTTACCTAGATATTTAGCTCCCAAGTGCTTTTCTCAGCATGCACAGCATTGATTCATAATCTTTGTTAAAGATAGTTTGGTCTTCTATATTACCTTCTCCAGAACACGTCACTCTGAAGAGTAGAGTAATCCCTTTAGAATCAGCAGACCAGGGTAGGCAAATGAAAAATTCTAAACTATCATGTACTCAATTTTTCCTCAAAAATTGCTCAGCTTTTACATCCAAATCAATTTTTCTGTAACAAGTAATGCTGGCCCAAACACCAAGGTTATCATCTGCCTTCTGAATCTGTCATGGCAACAACCACTTCTACTTGTGCTGTCATCAGTGGCTGCAAAAGTTTCTCATACAAGTCTTCAGAAATGCTCCTTTAGAGTTCTATTAGATAAAGGAAATATTTTCTTCTGAAAATGCTGAGAAACAATCCTCAATTTTTTGCAGGCACAGATAGTGAATAGAAATATCTGGGTGAAATGCTACTATATTTTATTCTAATATTTAAAGTAGATGTGCAGTTCTAAACACTAGGAATATCTTGATTCTTTACTGAATATCATAATGAATGCCTATGATAAAATTACACCTACAAAGGTAGTTTATGAATATCATTTGTATTGACTAGGTTAAGATACCTGATTAAAATTTATAATTTTATTCAAATAGTTTTTACAGCCCTTTTTCTCTAAAACTCTTTATAGAAACTTAAAAAAAAATCAGTTGACTCATAGCATCCCACATTTTCGCAGACTCCAATGGGTACGCTTCCATTTTCAATACAGACAGCTACATATTCAGCAGTAAGAATGAAAATTTAAGAAATGACTGAAAATTAAAACCTCTCTTTTTCAGTGGTATTAGAAAACAAGCTACCATCAAGGAAGGAAATTTGATTTACAAATAGAACACAATCAAACACATGGAAGTTGTAGGTTTTCACTCCATCCAAACAAAAGGCTGAAAAGCGGTGAGTAACATAATTAATGGAGCTTAGCAGCAAGTGAGAATTCTGGACTCTCTTTTGCGTTTATTGGTATTCTTGTCAGCATGTTAGTTAGATATATACAGTTTTGTTGTGATATGCTGACAGACTTGGACTGTATATATTGCTCCCAGTGGTTGTGGGCTCAGTTTGCTGAACATATGCCTTCACAAACTGGGTTTCCTCTAAGGAATAAATGAAGGGCATCCAGTATACACTGTTGTCATTATTTCATTACTTTTCCAGTTGTCCTAGTACTCATAACAGTTACTCAAACGTTATTACTGTAAACGCATAAAGCAAAAGATGGAGAATTCCTGGCAAAAGGGATTCTTTTTTTCCAGGATGTATGAAGGATTCAAGTAGTAAGTATTCAATCAATAACAGATTCAATTATAAGGACCCTCTGCATGTATTCATCGTCATTCTAGCAACCTTATATCATGTCTTTCTTTTGGTTTGTATCAAGGACAGCCATGTGTGCTTCTCTCAGTGACGATTCTGCACTTTCTGACCTCCTGCAGCATGGCCGTGGAACATTTCCCAACTGCATTCTTTTGGAAGGCTCGCAAGAGCTGACCCCCAGTCCTGATAAGTCTAGGACACACCAACATTACATGAAAGGTGAAAAGAATTCTAAGAAACTACTGGAAATATTCAAAAGCATTTAATCTTGATTTATGTAGCAAGCTCAATTCAGTCCTTTCAAGACACTTTGTTTATCTCACCTGTCTTTTATACTGAGAGACAGTCAAAGCAAGGAATATTCTATGGCCTGATTCAACAAGATATTTAAGAATATAAATTGTCACACTTGTATGAGGTTTTTTTTTAATACTTTCTGAATCACAGTGTATTTGTCTTTTACAGTGCTGGGAAAGCCATTGGAGTTTTCTTCAGTGATAATAATGATTCAAAATGATAAAAGATCAGTCCTGTAGAGCTGGACATAGATTTATAACATAGTGTGCTTGCAAGTATACACTTAAGACCACTATGTAGTACTAAAAAAATAACTGAAAATTGCATGTCATCAAAATCAACTACCAATTAAACTGAACAGAGTATTCTGAAAAGTGTGTTTAAAAACACACAAAATACATGTCATATTTTGTAAGTAAAATAATTCTGAAAACAAATTATTTTTTTCCTCCTATCTCAAATACAAAGCAAAATCACTTTGAGTCTTATATTTTCCAGGTCCATTTGCCAGGGGTTATACAATGGTAGTAGAAACATAATCTTAAATATAGTCTAGTAGTAGTCAGACTGCTATAAATCTGTGTTGGATCATTATTTATGTAGCTACTCCATTAATATTATTTCATTGTAAATCCAGTAAAAAGTATGTCTGTCCTACAATAAAGAACAATGAAAGAGAAACAATCTAAAGCAGAAAATTTGAACAATTACGTGATCAAAGATTATTTATTTTATTAGCTAAATCATATTTTATTTTCTTCTATTTTTCCCTTCCAATTATTGGATATGAAGATTTTTTGCAACCATTTTAATCAACACTCTTATCCTACTTGATTGTATGCAATGGAGCAACCATCCTGTGTGTATGGTAATATCTCCATGGTAACAGATTATAAAACATAAGCACAGGATTGCGATCACTATTTAGAAAAGATGGTGAACATGAGGAAATTACACTCCCAAGTAATTTCATTTCCTTGGGATTTCAGCAATGACATTCAAGGATTGGAATGCACTGTCAATTCCCAAGTTTCAATTAAAAAAATATTAATCAGGCAATTTATATAAATTTATGCTACAGAAATAAATCAGAAAATATCTTATCATATTCATTATTCTGTCTTTAAGGTAAGAACAACCCTACTTATGTTTCACTTTGAGAAAAATCATGCAAATAATTTACTATTCCCATTGAAGTCAACTTGTCTGGGGGACCATTTATGCTCTTAAGGGGCAGCACCTATTTCACAGGACGTATGACTTTAAAGTGTGCTGCATATTGTATTTTTGATCTAAAGTATAGTCACACAAAAGAAAGCTGCAGAATCCACTTAGCTTTTTAAGAATGCATGAGCAAGGAAAAGGAGACAATTAGACATTCCCTTAGTTATAGTTATGAGCTATTAATAGGATAAGACCAAGCACAATATGACTTCAGCGGACTTATAGGAAAATTGCCTTTATGTATATTACTTGGCTCTTTGGAGCATATTTGAGCAGGAAGAAAGAAAGGTGTCAAAGACTTCAATTCATTGCCTCTCATCTTCTCCTGTGAGGAAAGGACCTACCATCTTTTCCTACCTACGCACTAAAAAACTGGCGATGTTTTGATCAGTGATATCTAGTCCCCTTGATCCTGCAGAGCACAGATTACAAGAATTACAAAAGGAATTATTTAGACAAGTTCGCAGGAGGAACCTATGTGTTACGGCAGTTCAGTTGACTTTTAGGCAAAACGTATTTAGATATATTATTTACATTGAATGAAATCGTCTGAGTGAGAAGTTTAGACTAAATACCTAACTTTTAGATGCATACAGCCAGATGAGAGACTTTGTCATCAGAAGTCAATTCGTACTGTTCCAGGATGTGTCCAAGGTAAGTGGGATGATTTACCTTCAGGAGCGACTATTTCTCTCCGCTGGCTGTAGAGGGAGCCGACACAATGAGCTCACCCTACAAAGCTTCGAGTTACATGACATAAATTCCAGCCCCAATTGCACTCTAGTGTTTTATTTATTTACAAACAGAAGGGACTAGCTTGCAGAAGATGCATTCCTCTCTCAGCACTTCATGACTGAACGAGTTTGTGTCTAAATATCTGCTATTTTGTTCCTGCTCTATCTGTTTCCCCACAGACCCAGAAGTATATGATCATTGACCAAAGAGCAGACAGCCCACCTACATTACATTTTTCTTGCTGTAGCCTGCTTGAATTAGAAGCAGTTTGAAAGATGCACAGTTTCAAACGGTAGTTTATTTGCATTACTCGTGAAAGTCCTCCAGCTAAATTTCCACACAGCACGCTGATTATGTCCATGCAAGTGTGTCTGTGGAGCTTTTAAGCTTATTGAGACAAATAGTGAAAGTAACAGACAGCGAGAGCTTCCTGTACTGTGTGTAACTAGATTTCCATCTTAGCTTATTCTGAGCTCCCTCAGTCAATGATCCTTTTAGCCGTTTTCATATCATCCTAAACTCCATGCGTCAAAGGTTGGAGGGCATCACTGCACTGATTTAAAAGCTCTAGTTACCAAAAAAAACCCCAACACTTTAATTACATTTCTCGTAAAATTATAGGTGTATTATCAGTTGTAATCTTAGAATGAGGAATGCTTTGAGCTCAACAAACAGTAGAAACATTACCACAATCTGCATTGTGTACATGTCGCATTTTCCATATAATGAAATAACTTTTCTTCTCTCTAAAGAGCATTTCTGATCTAGGAAATAACCTATCTAAAAGAAAAAAAGATTCTTGGGCAAAATTCTATGGACTTCATTACTCGAGAGATCAGACTAAATGATCCAATGACCCCTTCTGCCTCCATGGAACTTACAGAAACTATATGACCTCAACGAATGAAAATGTACATAATTAATACCCTTTAATACATTCACAGGTTTTAAATATCATTATGATAATCTGTTATGACCTTCTACAGTAACCACTTCTCAAAACATTAATGATCAAAAGTCATTTCCTATGAGGCACAGAAAAATTCCTTACTAAAAGACAGTATTCATTTTAAGACACTCGCCGGTGATAAGAATCCAGTACTATCCGGCAAGCTGTGCTGGAGGTTTGCCCTTCATCATCATTAATTTCTTTACTTTTTATTTTAATTTTCCCAAATTCAGCTTCCAATCACTTGATCTCATTAAGCCACGTTTGTTAAACCCTCCCTTTTATCAAAAACCTGTATATAAAAATCTATTGTAAACAAAACCCTTCCACATTCATACTGTTCAATGAGATTACACACTAATATTTTGCTATTAGACAGTAATTCCTCAATCTTCCACTACAAAGGAAACCCAAATCATGCCTGGTATTTTTCTGAAAAATTCCAAGTTAACATCATTCTTCTTAAAAACAAAGTTACTAATTCAACTCACTCTTCACCGGGTGTTTCTATTTGCAACAGTTCATTCATTTACATAGGTGAGTTTCCTTTTACTTTGTTCTATACACTGTGAACATGCATACAGATACAATATATATGTGCATGCATACATATATACACTTGTATATATTCTGCTTGCAGGGTCTCTTTGCACACATTTAAAGATGTGCAAATAAAATCCAAAAAGGGGCCACGCAATTACTTTCAGATGAAAATAAACTGCAAGATGTATCTAAAGTTCTGCAGCTGCGAATGGTCTGTGGGATCAGACTAGAGATAATTCCAAGATAAAAAACACTGCAGTGTGTATGGTGTGAGTACCAGACCATTTAGGGCTTTCTGTACTACTGTTCAGATCAGCTCCTGTTGGTCCACACTACTTTCTAAAGTAGACGTAGTAACTAATTCCACAGTAATCAACATTGTTCATAAACCTCTCAAAGTCTAGCTGAAGACCTTTTGGTTTCCCAGATTATATGCTTTTTTTTTTTTTTCCAGACACACTGGGAGGCTTACAATCTTCCACTGCCTTATTATGTTGGCTGCCTTAACTCTTATGTCTCTCACAGAGGAAAATTACCTTTGAAATTGTACTGATATCCTATGGCTCTAACCTATATTTCTTTTTGCAAGATCCATTAAAATACATTTTGTTAATATTCACGTTCATCAATTAGCCCATACTGCAACTTAATCCAATCTTTTCATCCTTTGCCTCCACGAGTAGGATTACACCTTCACAGGCTAAGTGATGGGAAGACAGAGCAGAGAGACCTCAGCAACTCAGCGCGGTTCTTGTACTATGTAAGATTTTGAAGCTGTAACAAAAAGTTCTTTCACTTTCAGGTTTTGTAGAGCTGAGTACATAAAAGCATATCTTTCCTGGAGGCTGTTGGTTGTTTTAAATATTTCAAAGAAGACCTTTACTTTTGTATTTTTTCATTCACAACAGAAAACTACCCCACTTGTTCCACACGTTATGTCAATTACCACCAAAAGGTGAGTTATGGCTCATATTCGGGAATGAGCAGTACAAATATGGAAAGGTCACCACATCACTGATCACGAAGAAACCAAAACTGTTGTTCCTCTACTAGGCTTTTGAGGTCCTAAGTGACAACAGCTTAAATTCAGGCTTACTTGTAAGGAAGATTTATTTTAGTTTTCCTCTTTATTTCTCATTCTCTTTATAACAACTACTTCCCACCTTTAGATTGTTATCAAAGCTGCCCACACAAGGAAACTCACTGTCAGTCTCTCTTCAAATTCAAACATCCATCTGGGCTGAACAATGCACTGTAAAAAGAATCTGGCATTGCTTCATTACTTTTTTGCTTTGTTTTTAAATAAAAAGCTCAACAGAATTTAAGTTTTCAAAGATGGGTGATATACCTTTTAAGCAAAACTTTATGTTTTGCTTTTGAAGCAAAAGCTATGCAGACTCCCAAGTGCAGAGGATCACATCACTAAAAAGTCTCATTGTACTGTCACTATCTGCAGCCATACAAGAAATAGGTGATGCATCCAGATTGGCAAAAAGAGACAAAGAAGAAAAAGAGACCAATAATGAAAAGAAACGAAGTGTTGATGAAATAAGAGCTTTTTACTATTGGGAAAGTGGGAATCCTTATTAGCTGTATTCATTTTCAAAGATGGTATGCGTAAGTGCAGATAAAGCTTCTGGCCACTGCTAATTAGCAAGGAGAAGAAACAAAATGTAATTTGCATCTGTAAACACAGGAACATAGAAATTGCCATGCTAAGTCAGTCTTGAGGTCTGTTTAGGTTCAACTGTCTGTGAGGGTGTCTCAGATACTTCAAAGGAGGAGGATGCTTACTGCGTACTGATCCGGAGCTGTGCTGACTGCGGACCTCTGAGACCAGCTATAGATGAAGAAAAATCTATAATGAATAACTTTGTGTAGGTAGTTGCAATACAGGGAATCAAAACCTTTATTATGTGGCCTCATTTCCTAGTAGAAGCATTGTTCACATAATTTTCCAGCATGTCTCAGTGCAGCAGTTAACAGGAGTTAGGCCTGGTTAGCATAACTGTCAGCGTAACCCCGTGAACTTTAGCCAGCTTTTAGTTTCAATAAAAGCAGAAAAATTTAGGAAATATTTTGTGTAAGTAAAAGCCAATCAATCACCTGTCCCAAATAACAGCCTGCACCTTGAATAGTTTTTGTGTGCTCAAGTAAGTAGATACCCAAACTATGCCAACAACCTGCCAACCATCAAGAAGCGCAAAAGCACTAAAGAAATGTCCAGACTGTGAACACCACCAGCAGTGGCAGCAAATCACAAAACGACAGCACAATTTGAACAGATAAATCCCCAACAAGTTATTCTCTACTCAGTCCTATAACTAAGAACACTTAGTTGGGGAACGTTGAGGTTAGACAAGTTTCTCAGAAGACTACAGGGAGGAAAACCTCATGACCTTGCACCAGCACCTGGAACTACCAGGAAATAAGGAGGAGGCCAGGGGACCCCACAGCCAGGTCCCAGGGCCATGCACAACCTGACTGGCACTACTCACACACCGACTGCTCTGCAGGACTGCAGCGTCTCTCCTGCGGAACGGGAAAGTCGTATATAAAACCACTCCACAAACTTGGCCAACTTCTCGGCCTCACTGCACCACCTCCGTCATGGCACAGGGAAGTTGTGCAATTTGTAAAATTGCATATACCTGTGAGTAAAATGCTGTGGTATCAAAATCCGTTTAGCCTCCACATTTTCATTTGGTCTTCAACCACGACACCAAGATGGCAAATCAAAACATTTTCCTCCTAAAGCTCAAAAACTCTTGTTTATTTTTCATAATTCTAATAACAATATATTAACACGTACATATTGTCTTGACTTTAAAAGGCATGTGTGCTCCTATATCACACAAATCTAAAGACCTTGTCATTATACATATCTATATATGCACATTGATGAGACCCAGTGTTATCTTTTCTGATTTCCCTAATACTTCATGGGAGGGCACCTGCATTTATGTAAACTCATTACTGAATGAACACATTCCTTCAAGTGCAATACGTCCCTCAAAGTAGAGCCACTTGTTACTGCATATGCAAATACTCCTATGAATGTTAATGTCATTGATGATAATTAGGTCTTTTTTTTTGTAATTGAAAACAACAGTGGTAAAATATTTAACATGTGAATCAAGTTAATAATTTTTTTCAAAAACAATCTGGTGCTATCGTAATACTCTGCTGCTTACACAATAGGGATAATCAAAATTACAAGTGAAGGACTGTAATAAAAAAGAGAGAAAAAACTTACTACCCAGTCTTGTCTAAAAATTAGCAATACCTATTATTTGCTGATAGATAGGCGACCAAAGTTTTCCAATTTGCATAATCTTTTGAAAAATCCAGCTGTATCCAACTCGATCAACCTTTCACACCAATAAGAAAACTAATAAAATATTCAGTGAAAGCAAATTATCTCAATTTCAGATAAATAGGTATACACATCTCTATATACACATACCTATGTAAAATGAGCTTGATTTCGACCAAGTAAAATCAATGCTGTCTGGAAACAACCAATTAATTTTTAAGTAAGATGATTTAGGCTACGTCTGTTACCGTACCCAAAGTTGCATCCCAGTTTCATTTCAGGTCTGTGTGTACACCTGGTCATGTCATGACTTCTTTGTAAGGCAAGATCTAACCAACCATCTATCTTGCCCCAACCATGGAAGACCTTGCCAAGGTAATCTTGATGCAGCAGGAAATGGTTCTGAAACTTTCTAATTGTACGTATGCATCATTTTAGAGTATACTCAGCTCCAATTTTAACACCTTGTATAACTAAAATGTTTCAGTAGTTTTGGGGGTTTGTTTATCTTTCTTTCTGAAGAATTACTTCCAGCACAGTGGGCTGAGATTTCTTCGTTGATCAATTGGAATAGATAAGAACCAGGACCCACGCTGCTGGAGGGCAACATGACAGTGATTCAAAACACCTCACTGACCTCAGCCTAGAAAAGGTTGTTTGGGAGCACAGGATGATAAAGGGTATTCGGAACATGGGGAGCTAACCCACAGCACTGCAACATTCATTAAAATCCACGCTTGGGGGCTTTGTCTGTCCCAAATGAAAAGTTTAGTTTCCTATCAAATTAAATGTTTCTTGTTGTCCTAAACTACGTTGCTGTATTTTTACTATAATAAAAACAAATATAAAAACTTAAATTATATTCCCTTTTCCTACGTAATTTTTTGGTTCATCAGCTGAACTAAAAATCAGTTATTCATACAGTCCTACTCACAAGTTCATTAAAAATATTGGATTCCATAAAATCCATTATATTTTGAATAATCCCCAGCTGATTGGCATTATTTTAGGCAGACTGGTTTAAGTCTTTATTTATCAAGCTTTGAATTGCTATTCCATTATTTTGACTGGGATCAAAGTTAGGCTGATGGCACTAGGTTTAATGGGAGTAGCATGGTACACTAAGTAGTGCTGTATTTGGTTTTTTAATCAAGTTTATTTTTTACTTCATTTGATGCTAAAATAAATAAAAATACATGAATATAGCATTTTTCAGTGAAACCAAGGATAAAATTGTAGACAATTCAGAAGTATTGGGAACCAAAGGACAACATTTCTAAGCAAGATTTGGTAGCCTACCATTGGGAATTTGGTAAAACTGTTAGAAAATATGAGGACTTCGTCAAATTGAGTAGGAAGCTTAGAGTTCATAGAATAGAATGGTTTACGTTGGAAGGGGCCTTAAAGATCATCTAGTTCCAACCCCCTGACATGGGCAGGGGCACCTCCCACTAGACCAGGTTGCTCAAAGCCCCATCCAGCCTGGCCTTGAACACCTCCAGGGATGGGGCCTCCACAACTTCTCTGGGCAACCTGTTCTAGTGCCTCACTACCCTCAGAGTGAAAAATTTCTTCCTAATATCTAATTTAAATCTACCCTCTTCCAGTTTGAAGCCATTCTCCCTCATCCTACCACTACATGCCCTTGTAAAAAGTTCCTCTCCAGCTTTCCTGTAGTCCCCCTTTAGGTACTGGAAGGCTGCTATAAGGTGTACCCTGAGCCTTCTCTTCTCCAGGCTGAACAACCCCAACTCTCTCAGCCTGAAATGAATTAAGTTATGCTTAATGATTCTACTCATCCATCATTTTTTATTTAAAAGTTGGACTTAAAGGACTGAGACACATATTCCTGGCTTCCTTTCTAGTTACTCAGCCAACCCAAAAGTTATTTTATCCTCAGATATGTCATTCCACTCCCAATATGAATTTTCATGTGGGATGACTCGCTTCCTCACTGATTGTACAGACAGCCTTCAGTCACTAACTCAGACATACATGTCTAATGTTTAGGTAAGAGTAAACCTAACCTAGGAGCTTACTTTATTTATTTACTTTATTTTTTTTTTAAACTAATTTACAACTTTAGTTATTCAGGTCCAAAGAAAAAGAAGGACATTCAGGCCAGCATGCCTACAGTAAACATACATGATGATGGTGTCCAAAATTTTATCAGTTTATATATTACACTATTTGTGCAATAATGGTTTTGAAAATACAGATTCCAAACACAATCTTTTAGGTATTGTTTGCAGTTTTGCATCTCTTTATGGAAAACTGCAGACAATTTTATGTAAATGTATCACCTGTAACATTAATAAGAATAAACCAGAAAGACTCTGATTTTTCCATAGTAATGTATTTCATTTTATATTCCTAAACCAATCAAGGAATACATTTACTAACTTGACAGCTAAAGTAAAAAAAATCACAGATCCCTTTTTCTAAGAGCATAGAACTTCTATATTCATTTGAAGTATCAATGTGGGTGAAAATTCTTTGCATACTCTCATATATATTTCTTCAATGTTTAAGCATTATTAAATTGTAAGTGTACAATGTATTTCTTACCAGGTCTTTCAAAAAATATAAAAGCTTACTCACTACATCAGACTACAAATTCTGAACGTATTTATATTGATTATTGTCTTTGAGATATGTTTGAAAATAATGAAAAGAAGTACAAAACAAATTCTGTGAGGTTATGTGCATTAAAGGTAGTTTATATGTAATACTGCTCTTGCAAAGGGAACTTCTTGCAAACATCCTACTTATACATATCTATTTAATGAAAACTCTGGCCTTTTTAAAGGAAAAGTGAAAAATGTAGTTGGCAGAGCAGATTGATTTGCTATATTGGAAATCAGGGTTCAAAACTGATTTGCCTGTATATAATACGATTTTTTTTCATAATTACGTATGCTTAAAATAAAGTAAAAAGGAGAAGACTTACAAGAGCAGCTTTTACTTAAAGAGCTATACAGTGGTATGCGTTAACACAAGCAAATAATGGGAGCAACAACACTCCTTACACCCCTCAGAAGTTCATTGAACCTTGTATTTGGGCAGAGAGGTGTGTGTAAATCAGTATCCTTGAAGGGTCATTTTCACATTAATGACAAGTAGTAACAGCAAGTTTGTAGCTGTGTAATTGCAATCGCACAACAAAGAACTGTGGAGTCAAAGCTGAACGCTGCCAGTAAACACACCTCTCGGGGGTGGGGAGGTAAAAAATGGTCAATATATACTTATAATCCACTTTCCATAGGAATAATTCTTTTACATTTAATTAAAATGCTGCTTTCAGTTCTTCCATCTTTTTCCTTCTTTGCTTCTTTGTCTCTGCCTGGCATTTTTTTCCTAAAATTGTTCTGTTTCTGTATTCCACCTTCCTTTCATCTGAGCTCTGCTTCTTTGTGTCTCAAATAAACAAAACAGAAGAAGATCAAAGAAATCAGCAAAGTTCTTAGCAAAGCTGGAAAAATTAATTTATAAGAGAGAGATTCAGTTTAAAAAGCACGCAACTAGCAGGATTTGGAGATAAGAGTTAACAGTGCATGAATTTTTAAACAGGAAACACTAAAGAATTAAGGAGTAAGACCCAGCAAGCACATGGATACGTGAAGCAGGACTACAGCTGGCACAGAGCTTAGGAAGACTCTTTTTGGAGAACAGAATAAAGGGGATCTGCTCGGTATCATGCTCTGTATTCTAGTCTAGCTGTTCCTCCCCTTCCACTCACAGACTGTTCCACTTCTTAACCGCACTTAGTTCATGCTTCCATTCAGGCCAGACTGTGTGAGCCACTATTCCATCTTTCTGTCAGTTTACTATCTGTCGACAGCAGTAATCTCTCTGCCATTTCTTTCACCTAAGGCTGACTTTTTTGCACTCAAAGTTAAGAGAATGAAGGAGGTAGCTCTGAGCAAAATTCTGGAAAGCTTTGGCATTGCTGTCTTTTTTGGATGTAGTGCAAAAAGGATGGCATGTATAAGGGAAAAAATTGGGGCATGATAACGGAAAATTCTTTGTGACGGTGATAGGGTTGGATATGAAAAGGTTTCAAAAAGAGATCATAGATGACTTTGAAACAAATTATTTCACGGGTTTTGTACTTGAAAAGAAATGTGTCAAATCATTTTCAAAGTATATAGCTTGTGTATCAATGAAAAGACAGTAGGAGTCAGCCTACATTCAAAAACAAGACAATGATTTTTGGTACTTCAGTTCTAAACTGCTCAACAATATACCCTAAAGGGAACTGCATTCAAGTAAACACTAAACATCCAAACATTGAGCTACAATTACTTTATATTCTTCAACTGGGTTTTCAAAAACAGAAATACAAAAGCTGAGTTACTTCCTGGAATGCAGTCTAAAATTTACGTAAAAATATAAGATCTAATGTCCTAAATGCATATATGAGCTTTACTCATCAAAATTTATTACATCATTACTATTATGTGTCAATATAGCTCCTCTGAAAGCAACTATTGTCACAGTTTAACCCCAGCCGGCAGCTAGGGCCACGCAGCAGCTCACACAGTTCTCCCCCTTTCCCTCAGAAGGGCAGAGAGAAGAAGGAGAAAAGGAAGGGAAAGGGAAAAGGAAAAAAAACCCAACCTTGTGGGTTGAGATAAAGACTGTTTAATAGAAACAATAACAGAAAAGGAAAATAACAATAATAATAACAATAATAACAGTAATAATAATAATGACACAGGTCACTCCCCCCACCTGGTGAACTGGCACTGTCCTATGCAGTGATCATGAGTACCTGCCCTCATATATACTGAGCATGACATCCATAGTATGGAATATTCCATTGGCCATTCCATTGTTCTGTCTATGCTCCTTCTCAGCTTCTATGGGAAGCTGAAACAAGTCCTTGAAGGCATATAAACATCACCTGGCAACAACTAAAACAATACACATTATTGACATTCCTTTCATACCAAATCTGAAACACAGCAACCACCAGAAAGGAAATTAACTCTGTCCCAGCTGAAACAGAATCACAGAACCACAGAATGGTCAGGGTTAGAAGAGACCTCTGGAGATCATCTAGTCCAACCCCCCTGACAGAGCAGGGTCACCTACAGCAGTTGCACAGAACAGCATCCAGGTGGGTTTTGAATATCTCCAGAGTGGGAGACTCCACAACCTCTCTGGGAAGCCTGTGCCAGTGCTCTGCCACCCTCAAAGTAAAGAAGTTCCTCCTCATGTTTAGATGGAACTTCCTATATTCAAGTTTGTGCCCGTTACCTCTTGTCCTATCACTGGGCACCACTGGAAAAAGACTGTTCCCATCCCCCTGGCACCCTCCCTTTAAGTATTTATAAGTATTGATAAGATCTCCCTTAGTCTTCTTTTCTCTAGACTAAAAAGACCCAAGTCCCTCAGCCTTTCCTCATAAGAAAGATGCTCCAATCCCCTAATCATCTTTGTAGCCCTTTGCTGGACCCTTTCCAACAGTTCCCTGTCCTTTCTGAACCGGGAGCCCAGAACTGGACACAATACTCCAGATGCGGCCTCACCAGGGCAGAGTAGAGGGTGAGGATAACCTCCCTCGACTTGTTGGCCACGTTCTTCTTGAGGCACCCCAGGATGCCATTGGTCTTTTTGACCACCAGGGCACATTGCTGGCTCATGAGCAGCCAGGACAACTATCCATGGACAACCAGGACAACTATTAAATAAGTAAAGCATGTAATAATTTTTTCTTAAACTTTGTTAGGTTGTTTAGTGTATTTAACTATAAAGCTGATGAGTTGTAATGAAACTGTAGGGCTGTTTTTAGTTCAACATTAATTGCCTGATATGTATCTTGTAAGTTAAATTAGATCTTAATATGGGCTGATAATGAAAAAATGGATCACAATAATAATAACAGGAAAGTCATTATGATAACATTAATTATTATAATCATCATGTCTGTCAGTATCAAAATCATGCAATGGTATTAAAGTGCTACCATATTAAGGTCAGCTTTATTCTCTTGTAGAAGTCTTCGTAACATGAAATTTAAAGTGGCGGAAAGAAAGTAACAGTGAAAGAGCATGTCTCATGCACATAAAACATTTTTCAACTATCGGGGAGCTGGAGATGAAAAAGTGACTGACATATATTTCCTGAGAAATTTAATACTTATTTAATTACTCTACAAAAGAAAATGTAAGAGAGAAATTCTTCCAAGCTGCACTTGTCCTGTCCAGAGTCTCTGAGATGCTCAGATTAATTTAAGTCTCATTATGCAACATATTTGTTTAGGAAATAAGAGTACTAAGGTGCTCTTTAAACTAATTGCTTTTACAGAACACAGAAATTTTCTCTGAGTAACATAATGAAGCTTTATGAGGTAAATCAAACTGAGACAGCAACAGAGGAAAAAAAATCTAGTTACAAGAAATGTCAAAGGGACCTGGTTGAAGTGGTAGGCATGATCTAAACTGCTCCAAATGGAAATGTTGCAGCACTACCTGAATGTCTGGAACAGAATAAAGAGAGGGGAGCATGTAACTTGACTCTCACTATGGCTTTTGAGCCAAACTACCTTCTACCTGTTGTTGATACTATTTCCTTTCCTAAATAGGTCTCTAACAGGTCGATTTTAGTTCAAGCAAATCTATACAGAGCACAAAAACAAGTAGGCGTTCAACCTGGAACTAAAATGTCTTCCTTTTTGGATGCTGGGTGCCATATCACAGTCAGTATCAGAATTCTTCCCAGTCCTGGGCCCTTCATTTTGTAGGCAATGGAATCCACACAAGTTTATTAGACCTATAGATAATGGAGACATAACATTGGTATACATCTTTTTCCCTTCAATATGAACCGACGGAGCTGATGGGGTGCAAAGCAGAGAGCATACTGTGTCCTTCCTGGGGTTCCTCAAATACAATGCCTTGTGGAGCTTTACCAGTAAGCCACAGGTGAGCCCCTGCTAAGTATATTTAGAGTAAAAATGTGATTCACTGAAAGATAATTTTTTTTAAAAAAGGGTTTTTTTTTGCCACTGGGCCATTCAGTAACCACTAGATACCCACAGTGCAATAATGAATTCAACTTGTAGCATATACATGTAGCATAATTACCATTTACGCAATACTATGCAAAACAGCTACATAGTATATGAGTAAGGTATATAAATTTTCACATTTCACATAGGTTAACAGTACAACAAAAGCAAAGTGGTTGTAAAATAATACTACAAATTAGCAATCTGTGAAGATCTCTCCTTTTAGTGTCAGCTTAAAGAAACAGAAGATATTGCTTTCTTATTCCAGTAAAAAAAGGACACAGTATTGCTCTAAGGTTTTTTGTTATGAAATGATTCTGGTCCTTTATTGCTTTTAGTTAAACTCAGTGTTAAGTACAATTTAAATATATGATGTTCCATTGTACTTGCATTACAGTATGCAAATATAAATAAAATTAGCACAAATTGGTGAACAATTAATGAGATTAATGAGTTTCAGGGACATTTCATCACTAAACGCTGTTTCCCTGCCAACCTAGACATGAAGTATTTAATTCTAAATGACACCACCTGCTCCTACCTATAAGTGAAATGAAAAAGCTGCCAAGGAGCATGTTGGGAATTAACTTGCAGCCTTCCCTTTAATCAGGCATTCCTCCATAACATTGGAAGCCAGCAATCTCATGGAATGAAAAATATGATTGTAGTATATGTCTGCAATTCAATTTTGAACCCTCATTGTGATGTCTGACTTAACACATTTTTTCTTTACTATTTTTCTTTAGCTGCCAGGTGGGTCACCATCTACCTGAAGCAAAGACATACTAGATAAATGCCAACACCCCATTCTGACAAGGACAGTACAGTTAAACAAATATTTATAAATGAAGGCTTCTCTGATTTTAACTGGTTTTAATTTCAAGGCCTATACTCAAACTTTCCCTTTCAGAAATATGAGACTGCAAGGACACCAATGAAAGAGGAAAGATATTTTAAGAGTTAAAAAAAAATACAGTTCAAAAAAAACCAACATAGGAACTTGCTCATACAAATGACTTCTGCTTTGCACAGCAAATGTAGCTTTGGGCAACAATGTGTAAGGCTGGTTTTGGGGGACATTTGTGTTATCCTTGTGCTTGGATGTTCCCTTTTCCTCTATCAAACTGCTAATAAAGAAGTACAACCCAGTACATTGTCGTACATTTTTTTCTGTGTCCTTAATGTCACATTTGACAGAGTAAGCTTTATCATCATATATAGAACTGACTTAGCAAAAGAAAAAGTCATCATACAAGCATTTTGCATGATAGAAAATAGCAAGATAACAACACATTCACCTTATGATTAATGGCAAGAGAAGTCATAGTGATGTTTTGCAATACGCCTTCAAAGCCTATTTAAATCTGGCTCTCCTTCCTGAGGTGGCTACGAATATTTTAACAGCTACAACAAAGTCATTTGCACTGCTAAAGTTCCTCATCCAAACAACCGCAACACGTTTAGCAGGTGTGCTGCATGTTTAAACAGCACGCAACCCAGGTTTTATGCCCAGTATTTGTTCATGTACACAGTATGTGTTTCTGATACACTCATACCCCTTTGTGTCATAAACATCACGCTGTTCTGCACTGAAGTGAAAGGGAAGAAGGGCAAGAAGTATCACCCACTGAGGAATTAGAAGAATGGGAATACAACCTTCCTCTTTGCCTGAAACAAAACACAGTCTCCTCTGCAAAGGTTGGGTTCGCTCCCTACACATGCTGTGTTTTCAAATTCCTGCCACTAAAAGTGTGATCTGCTAGCTCAGCACAGTCTCCCGATAAAATATTTGCTAAAGTCAACGGCTGTTTTCCCCAAGAGCATTAGTACTAGACAGAGTCAAACAGTCTTAAACCTCACCATTTAGATGCTGCACAACTTTATCCTACGTGAATATTTCCATAGTTAGACAGACTGCTCAGTTGGGTATATAGCAATGATCCTTTCTTTTGCTGCTGTGTAACTGAAAACTAATAAAAGACCAAATTCTGGATATCTCAGTGCTTATTCAGAAAACATTATTCATAATAAAGTAGTAACAAAAGTGGGACAAACAATTTCACTTTGCAACTGCACTCCAAAACCATAGGGTTATTTTTTTATGTATATGCAGGCATTCATAAATATGACTTAAATGCATAGGGCTCTCCCAGCAGAATTCACAGTACTGACTCACTCACCTCAAGTACCTCCTAAAGGTACAGAAGAGAGCTGGGTTCTGAGACTGTGATTCCCAAGGGTCAACGTGCTGAGCACAGAAAGTCTAAATCACAAGCACAAAAAGGAAAAGAAGGTATGTTGGGAGTTCTGCCTCCTGCATGAAATAGGGCAGCCATTCCATGGTCGCACATCTGAGACTCCACACCTGAATTCCTCTGTTCTAAAGCTCAATTTTAACCCGCTTCCCATGCTTTAATGCCAACCTTAACTTTTCTGGCTGCGCAGAGGCCCAGCTTCAACAGGAAGGACAGGTGGTGGGCGCCTTTGCCCAGAGAAGCTCATAGCACAGCCATTACGACACTCACAAGGTGTGGAAACAAAGTATTCGAATCTACCCAGGCTGAAGAGAGCCCCGAAACCATTGATAAGTGTTTATCCTAAGTTAGACATGCTCTGAACATTTAGAATATCAGGAAAATCAGAAATTCTTGAAGCCCTAGATGAAGGGAGCACAGCTCTGTGTATCCAAGGAAGCTGTTGCCTGAAAAAACAGGAACCAGTAGTGTCTTAGGCATCCAAGCAATTTAATGACAAGTCTCTTAAATCTTCCTCCTCCACTCTTATGGCATGTAAACACACTGAATATCTGGTGATGTCTAGAAAATATCCCCAGGAAAAGCCTAATGTTCACCGTTGTGTCACACAAACAGTAAATTATTTTAGCATTCAGCTTGTCAAGGGGACAGATGCCGCTGTAAACAAATAAGCACTGAAGTGCCACCAAAAGTGTAGAACATTTGGGATTAGGAATAATTCAGGAATTTGTACTGGTAAAAACATTCTATCATTAAGCAGAAGTTGCATGGTCTCTTGAGTTGGTGCACATGCATTGACTATATCACTCCCTTAACAATCACTGACAAAGTATGAGAGTGCTGGTCCCTTTTATAGAGCTCATCTACAGTAGCAAGAGTCAAAAAAAGCACAGGGAAGTCAAATACTGAAATCACAGAAAAATGGTATTAGGTTTGAAGATGTGGGGGAGTTGAAAACTGATAGCTCATAATTCAGGGTCAGGCACTTCTTATTTTTAACCTACAGGCTGAAATTCTACTTTATGTCATGGAAAAGATGAATAGTTCCTTCAGGGGGTACCTAAAAATTGTTTACTGTTCTCATCACTTTGCCACAGTTAATACAGCACATAATATATTACCTAGCAGTCTAGAATTATTGCTTTGCAGCAATTTCATAGTGCTTACTTCAAAAGAAAACATGATACATGCCACATAGAGGATGAATGATGACAACGACAAATAGAAGACATATTAGTGGTATTTTGAATTGCGAAAAGTTGCAGTCTACTCTCTTTTGTCCTGCACTTGTCAATAATATATTAAGGCCTATTTAGTAATTTCTGTTTCTAACCATAGAAGGTATTTAAATGGACCTCTCACCATACTTTAAAGTATTTCAATATTTTATATATACTTATGCTGAAGACATGTGAAATATGGACATATAGACCCATAAACTGACCTTCCAATGGTCAAGTAGAGAATCTGTAAGGAACCAGGACACTGAGTGCAGCTTTTCCAACTCCTATTTTGGAGCTTTCTTTCATCTACCTTTACTGTTTGTTACTTGTGTCATTTTCTCACTTCTTACATTTCAGCTTAAAATTTACCTTTCTCCAAAAGCAATTATAAAAAGATGCAATTGTATGAAATGATTGCAACCAGCTTCACAACTTAGAAATTCAAATACTGAAGTTGTTCTCCCAGTGAACTTGACACATTAAGAGGTACCTCCAACACATAAGACTAAAACTCTGTTTAGAAGAGCTGAAGTCTTTTATCTCTCTCAACTCTTTTTTTAAAAGAGCAGTCAAAAAGCAGCCAAAATTCAATGTCTTACCAAATTTGAATCTTCATCAACATGATGTGGCATGCTTTGTGCAAAATAACACTTCATAGAAAGAATTTCATGTTGATATTAAGAAAAGAAAAGCAATTAATCATCCCCTGTATGAAATGTTCTGCAGTCATTGTCATATGCAATTTTATCAGCTGTACTGAAGCCAAAGTACATTCTGAATTTCATACTTCAGGGAAGGAAATGGAGAACCTATATGGCTGTCTGGATTGCAGTGAGCTGTATTCTGATCCTTTGTGTTCCAGTAAAGGTTTTAAAACCAATATATTTTTATAATCCAATTATTCCTGATTATCAGTTTCATAGATTATTGCAATTTCAAACGTGTGTTGACAAAGCACTGGAAAATCTGGAAGGGGATTTTCTGATGGCAGGTATAGTCAGATTTCCTACCTTTCTGATACCTGTAGTTTATAGGCTCTGTTTCCATTAGGAACAACATCTAGAAACTGCAAATAAGTAGGGTAGGAAAACCTAATAAGTACCTAATAAGTAGGATATTTTACCTAATAAGTAGGATATTTTCAGACTTGACAGAAAAATCCATATAATGTCAGATAGCCTACAGTCCGTGTTAACCAATATCTCTGAATCACCACTTTTTACATATCTTCTGTGTCGTAGGTGTTATATAAGAATAGGCTTAAATAACATTTGAACAAGTGAAAACCGCACAGATAAGTATAGCTAAAGCACATACTCAGATGTCCTGTTAATACTCATTTTTTTCTAAGTAGAAAAACAGTTCATTTTATTAATTCTTTTTTTTTTTTCCTGAAAGTCCTATACAGACCTATGAACAGAAATGGCCAGCTTTTTAAAATATCTATCAGTTCATGAGCCTAAATGAAACATCATCATCTAAAGTAACTGCATTGCTGTGAGTATACTAAGTTCATTAGCTAATTCACAGTTAGTAAACTCCAGTAGAAAGCTGTGCTTGGAAATTGGGAGTTTACAATATACAGAAAAATTATTGATTTTTTAGGAACTAAAGGCTTAATTTAGGGATACAATATTCAGGGAAATAAGGAGTCAAACCTTACCTTCATTCAAGTAATTTACACAGACTTAAACTACTACACTGCCTGTCCGAGAAGAGTATTGAAAACATACTACCCAGACAAGAGAAGGCGGCAAAATACCCCTGAAACAGAGGTCATGGAGCTGAGAGTGAGAGGACGTACTGGTTTGACAGCATTGAAAGGAGATTTTGACTACAGCTGTGATAAGACAGGCAGGCAGGAGAGACACCACAACTGGGACAGGTCTCCCAGGACTGTAATTACATCAAGGACCTCAAAGTAACTTGGGGCTGGGGAATATGAAATGTCTTAGAACTTTTCATTTCCTAAAGCCTTGTATTTTGTGTTGAGCCTTCTAGTTCCGCAGTACAAATTTCTACCTGCCTGTTTCATGCAGGCAATTATACTGTATATGAAGAAATTTTTTTCTCCAGAGATGCACAATCCATATGCATGCATTTCACAGAGACAACTTTAACAAAATTTCTGATTATGAACTAAAACTCTTTTTGAAGTATGCTGGGAAGACAGACAGCATTCACAGTGAGAGCTTTTTCCCCAAAATATTGGGGTTGGTCCTTGTTAACTACTTTGCTGTTGCCTTCTTAGTAGCTCCAGTGCAACCACTGGTCCTTACAAAATACTAAAGGCACTTCAGTGGCCATTGTGGACGCTTGGAAGTCCCAGGTTTTACAGTGGCAAAGGAGATCAGGGGACTGGACTTGGAGAAGACCGTGACTTCTTTCTAGCCCATTGGCCACACTTTTTGTCTACAGAAGACAGGGTAGGAGGGCTGAGGATGATGTACGGGCAGATCTCATCCAAACATCCTGTTGGGATGTGGCTGGGCACGTGCCCAACCCTATGATCTGGAAATAGCTGGCACCCCACATTCATTAAGCGACGGACAGCATTCAGCCCTTCTGTTGCCTAAACCTGTCCAGATTATATGTGTCTCACACGGTGCTTAAAATGCCAGTGGCATCAGGAGTGAGGGTATGCTGGTGCTAATTCTAGTGAGCTGCTTCAGAACTATGGACAATATGAAACTGATAATGATTAGGAAGATTAGGAAAAGAAAAATAATTTCAGAGGAACCTAATAAAGGTAGGTGAACAAGAAGCACGATGACAGATAAAATTCAATTTTGACACAGGCACAATATTGCCCATTAGAAGGAACAATGTAAACTACTTATATATAGTGCCTAGTTCTAGCAACTGCAATTACTCACAGAAAAGACAATACAATTGTAATGTAATAAAAAAGTAAAAAAAATGGCCTGCTGAACTCCTTGTACTGACAAGGACATAGAAGCAAACAAACCTCTGTGTCCTCAGAGAATAGTTTAAGTCACTGTACTAAGAAATAAACTATATTTTTAATGCACTTGGTGAATGTATTTGATTTCAAAATTACTATACAGCAACAAGTACAAAAAGACACGATCTATACCTACACCACAACAAAATCTGTCCTTAGCTCAAGTATTAGCTAATCAATGTTGAAATGTTACTGGTGTAATGTATAAAAATAATTGCATTATGAAAGGATGAATCCTGCCTAATTTAGAATGGTGTCATCTCCTGTCTGCTCTGCTTACCACGTACCCACCATTTCCATTTACGTACAATGATGTTATGAAAGACTTGGAAAGGGCCTATTGATTTCCAAAAAATAGGATAATGATAATCTACTGGGAGATGTGTGGTTTTATTCAGTAATTCAAGTTAAAATGAAGATAGATACATAATTACATACCTGCTGAGAATGAAAAATTGCTCATAGGATTAACAAAAACACCTGTCAATTGTAAAGAAGAAAAACAACACAAGAAGGCAGGAAACCAGTAGTGTATCATTTTCATAATGCCTTCAAAATCTGTTTCCTTTGTCTCACAGCTACTTCTGACTACATTTTAAAATAACGTCTGCATGTCCTAAGCAAAACATTCTGAATACCCATTTACATGTTTTGGACATACTTTTTATCAAATCTTATCTAAGCCCCTTTTCTGCCTCTGGGCTAGGTCTGAAATAAAGAAATGTTACAGGACCTTTTTCTTATATAATGTTTTCAACTTACTATAATATTTTTTGTTTTCTAATAGAGCAAAAAATATTGGTAAAGTCCACAGGGCACTTCCTAAATCCAAACTACTACACTCCCAAATCCCCAGTGAAATTACACAGCTTCTGTGGATTGTAGAGCGAGACATATCTTTCATCTAACAAATGCAAGCTTGCCGAATGTGCAGTCATAAAATCTGAAGATGAGCGGAGTTTCTGTGCACTACCGTAGACTACCTATAAATTTCATCATTTTTTTCAAGCTTAATCACCCTTCTAGACTTGTGACTCTGTTTATGCATTTTTTCAAACTTTATTTTCCTTTTAATCTCTTTAATTGAGACAATATTTGATTATTTCATACTCTTCCATATAGCTAACTGGTAGTCATCCAGGCAAAAATATTTCCTCTACCTATTTCCCATGAGCTGTTATAGGAGCATAAGATGCCATGTCACTGTAATTGCTATTAAGACATAGAGTTTGTTTTTAGTTACCTATCAAGTAGAGTGCACTCTGATAGAAAACAATGCCAACAAGAACAACAATAACAACAAAGGTTTATTAACTTAAGCACAACTTATTGCTCAATATTGCAGGAGCATCTGTGTGTAGTGTTCTCCTGCAGCCAGATAAATACAAGCAAAGAATCCTCAGCTGTGCCTGGACAACGTAACTACGGCAGAAAAATCTATTCCACTGTGTTCAGCAGGGTGTACTATAAGAAAGAATTTTAAATAAGAAAATTTCTGATTTCAGAGATTTGGATTGTCTCAGATGTGTATACAAGTTCAGTGCTGCCCTGAAACTTAACTAAATAAATGAGTCTACGGAATCTACTTCTGGAGTGGAAATTTCACAAGGACAGGTAGCTTTTCAAGGCTGTATGAGTTGGCTTCTTGCAGTATAGCCATAAAAGCTGGGAACAGTCTCTCAAGAAGGACACTTTAGAACTTTTGGTACTAGTTAGAACTGAGACTGTGAATCAGAAAATGTAAAAAAAAAATAACATGAATGCTTCTGAACTCTTTTCGGCTACACAAAAGATTCCTTGAAATTTTATTTTGCATTTGGGGGAAGTTTCACATAGTTGCCATTCTCAACATATTGGCATATACTTAGAGAACTAAATTTCAGTTTTGGAATAAATTCTGACAAACAAAACTGAGTTTGTAGATCTATTGTACATTAGTAGTAGTGGTTAATAAATATTTTTCATTTATTCAACAGTCTAAAACCCAAATCTTTCTATCTTTGTGATTTCTAACTCTCACTTAATGCAAGAAGAATTCTATATTGATGAGAATATGAAATGGTCTTCTGAAATTGAAAGATTAAAGCAATTCCAGCCTGAGTATGACAGTATTGCCAACATGCCCAAAACTCATGATTCAGATCCTGAAAATCAATTATTAGTTCTCATATAACATAGTACTCTGTATTTGCCTTCTGGCTTTTCAGCTGTATTTCCAACTCCTTCATTGTAATTATGAGTGCTATAGCTTTCCTCTTGATAAATTTTATTGCAGATCTGTGAATCCCCTCTTATTTGTCAATATCTCCCTAGTAATATATAGACTGAAGTAAAGAAAATAGTACTAAAGTAATATAGATTAGGTTATATGATGTTGCATATAGTATATGTAGCCTCAAAATGAAAATTAGTCTGTGGTCATAAATTGGATACTATATTCAACGAAAAATGCAGACCTATTTTGTTTATCAGCTTCACTTCTAATTCTTTTCCTATAACTTCTATTTGACATATTTATATCTGACAATGTATATTTACTCAACGGTTATATATCCTCTTCTGCTTCCATTTTAAAACTGAGTTTAATTTTTCGTTTTCTGACTATTATTCATCTACCTTTGCAGTTTGTCTTTGGTGATGCAATTTTGGGGAACCAAGTATCTTCTGCAGTGTAATTGATGCACCCTATAATTTCACTCCCATATATTTAACAAAGTAAACAGAAATAATTTGGGGGGGAGGGGAGGGTGTTTCAAGTCTTGTTTTCTTCAAAATCTTCTTACCTTTTAGAAATGCAATAAAGAAATACGTGACAGCATCAAGAACACTGTTTAAATGAAAACTTTGATAAAGTTATCTATTGGAAGCTTATTTTTTCCTTTCAATCTCTATTTAATCCTTTACCATTCACTTAGTAGTTTTATGTGGATTCTACACAGTACAGTGGTGTCAGCAACACAGACCACTTCTATGAATCTCCCTAAATGCCCTGTAACTATGGACTATTTCCAGTTTTAAATTGCAATGCGCTCTCAGGATGTGCCTGTTATTATATTCAAGTACAGGTCTCTTTAGCAGCCGCCTCAAAGGTCAGTCCTCATGCCCATGGAAACAAATTAAATGAAAATATTAAAATGAATTAACATGTATTAATTTTAATGTGTAAGCCTACTGTTAAAAATCAGAATTGTTACATTGCCCATGCTTTTTGAAAGTTATTATCTGTGAATTGTATTTCTTTATGGCATTTCCCTTTATGACACTGATACTTTTTTTCCATTTGTGGATATAGTTCACTATTTTCTGTCAGCTAATACTTTGAGGTAACCATCAAAAATTGATGGGAAAAAAATATCTGGAACATGAGAAGTTGTGTCACACGGGGATTCATTGACTCAGCAACGATGCTTGTAAGAGAATGGGAGCACAGTATTCTTAATAACTGTTCTACATTTCTGAACTTCACTCTCCCTAGATACTTACTTAGGAATTAACCTGCCCAAAGTTAGAAACATGTGAATGGTCCATATGATGATTCAGATCTCATTTGAACAATGAAATCCAGGATCACGAATAGTCAGACACTAAAGCTTGTCTCATAGGTATAGATAGAAGGAAAGTTGTAGATTTTGCTCCCAAATCTGAAGAATTTTTTCCATTTATTGTAAAAATTGAGTTATAAGGAATGCAATAGAAGTAATGTGCCCAGCAGATCAAAGTCTGACTTTTGGATGATTGTACAGCACAACACTATCCCTCTGTCTTAGCCTGCTGATGTTGCTCACACAGTTTAACGTACAAGTACCTTGAATAGCTTGGCTTGCAGACAGACAAAAGAAATACGAACAGCGCAGGAGCAGATAGCATCCCAGAGGGTGGAAAAGAGACATGCAGAAAATGACTCATTAAAGGATGTCTGAGCCAATGTGGGTTTTGCATGCACAGGGAAAAATGATAGTCAATTCTTTGGTCTGTGCTGGGGGTAGAGAAGATGGCAACTTCATGAATCACACAATTACAAAAATCAACTCTGACTATACCATAAATAACAGTGGTGGATTAAGAATATTAACTCAAGATCATTAGTAAATTTTTGTGTCAAGACTGCAATGAATGAAGTATACACTAATTAGCCACAAAAGCAAAGTGATATAAATCTTGTTTAAAAATAAGCACTTTTTCCCACTGAGAATATCTTGGACAATTTGTATCTTGGGAAACTTATATTGCTAACCTTGGACAGACTTTTCCTTTAAAATATATGCACTTTTCTCTTCTGGGCATAAACAGAACTATCATTGTCAGGCTAAAACATCTATGATGAGGTCAGATGGGACGTAGAAGAGTTTCACTGAACTGAAATGTTTAAGACAACTTGAATTTTTAATTTCCTAATCTGTCCTCAGAGTAAATAGACATTTTTTTCTTTTAAAATTCTTCTAATTTTTGGGAGACTAATACCAATGACAAAATGAAAGCAGAACAACAGGGAAAACAAAAGCTTAAGAATGTGAAGGGTAAATATGGTCTTTATGCTACCATCATCATCCTCTAGAAGGATGTAAGAGGGGAGGTGGCTACATGTTTTGAACCCCACAGTGCTGAGAGAATGAAAAGCAATAATGAAGAGGGGACGATGATCCAGCTACACCATGAGAAAGAATTACAGTTAGCCTAGATTCATATAGCATTCTGTCTTTAAGAAATGTGGCTATGTCAATCCCCAGTGGATGACTAAGAATATCCTATATTAAAGAATATCCTTCCTAGACAATGGGACTAAGAAAAAAATCATTAAAAGACAAGATGCAACATATCAAGGCAATGACTCCTGACCCTCTTTGGACTACAAAATTCAGGCCTTTGGTATTTTCGTTTGTGGTAAATGAGTTTTATCATTTACCGACATAGATTCTGTTGGCTCTATATGAAATTACTTTGCCAATAATAAATCACAGGTTGTTGCTAACATTTGAATAGAAATGTTCTAGGTTGCTATGTAGTCTTCAGTTATACAAAGTTTAAAGTATAAAATTTCTTTGATATGCTATATTAGTTGTCTTAATAAGTCCCTACGTATAGGAAGTAGATGATTGAGCATCCCCTTGCAAGTTTATGAGAAGTATTTGCAGGACCTAAAACGTGGAGTTCAGCAAAAGCACTAGGATTAAAACACAGGTTAAACACCTGACACTTTCAAGATGTGTGTATACAGCTGCATGACATCTTGAATTAGGCTATCCTCCTGGCATCTGCGGCTAATTCAGGCATTCTTGGGTTGTTTCAGAAATATCTATAAAAAGTATCCTTACTGATGTGGTGATTGAGAAGATAATCTCTTTCTGTGTCTTAACTGGGATGGATATATCAGGATCAACTCCTCACACAGAACACATGCTAAGAGAAGCACACAGATTTCAAACACATTTGTTTGCGTCTCACACAAAGCCAATAGTCCCAGGTGCATTTATTTCACTCTGGTGGCATCTGATCTTAGGCCACTTGCAAAAAACTGGAGAAAAGCTGTTTCTTACCAGGCAGACTCCTGCCAGCTGGGTATTGATCATACATCCAGTTAAGCATCCGCCATGCTGGGGGAACTATTATATGTAGCTCATGTATGTCCTTGTAATTGTCACTGAGATACTAGAAAGCATGCGATGTGAAGCTATCTCCGTCTTCTTTCAAGACTGATTCAGGTAGACATTGATTCCTTCATTCACCAGAAGTGGTGACAACACTGTCATGCCACCATCCGTAGGCATCCATCAGCTGCATTCTTCTATAAGTTGGCCGAATAACTCAAGGTTGGAATGCAAGTCCTGCAACTCTACAGCCGTAAAACTCTTGAGGAGATTGTTTACAGATGCAACATTGAAGGAAATTGCCATCATCTTCTATCTGAAACAGATCTTTATTAAGACTCTTTCAGGGCTCCCCTTATTGTTAAGAATAAAGAAATCACTGAGAATAAAGAAACCTCTTCCCCCAAAGTTTAATAAAATCTCTTCTATCAAACCTAAAGGAAAAACAACATTCACATCTTTAAAAGGCTTTCATGAAAGCAAAGATGGTGTCAGACGTTGTGAGATAAAGAGCATTGCTGGGTTGCTACCATACATAACTTTGGCTATTCCATCTAAGCACTGATTGAAATGTACTCAGCTCTTTTGACCCCTATTTCACTTCCTCAGTAAAGCCCCTTAAGCTTTACTTTGCTCAAGAAAAGGTATTATAAGCTTCAATATGATGAAGGTTTGGAGGACTGGCCCATTGCTAGATGGGCAGAGCTTGAAACATGCAGAACACAGTAGTAAGATCCATGTTGAAAGGGGACTTTTAGCTAAAAGCATTCGTTTTAAAGAGCTGGAACATTTAATTGTGACTGACATACAAAAAAGAAGTTGTGATTTTTTTTCTTTGATGCATTAAGGCTAAGCTTCAATTAACATTCTTAATGTGCAGGGCAATTAACATTACACTGCCACATAAACAAACAAGAAACTAATGTTTCCATTACTGTATTGATAAATGGATCCAGTTTTAGAAGATCTTAACACCAGCTCTCAGATCAAGTTAAAACTTTAATTTTCTTGAAATCAAAATAATTTTAATAAGACTTCTTTTGAAGTTTATAGTTTTCAAGAAAAGTTGCAGGATCTGACCAGAAAATTACACTGCAATAAATACTGGAAGAAACACATGACAGATTTTAAAACATTCAAAAGAAGCACAGCTACTAGATATTGAAGTGTATTTCCACCGATTATTTTAACCAAAGCATCTATTCCATACGTAAGTTTTGTTTTCCAAAATGCAAACAACCCTCCCTGTGCTAGTCATAGCTGTCTAAAAGTCTAATTTTCAATTTGCCATTTGATAAGATGCAGTTGTACATTTTCACTTTAACAATTTACAACCTTTTGGAGGTTAAACCAGAGGCAGTATAAAATGTTCTATTTCAGTTAAATACCAAGTGATATTACGCTCATTCAATTATCATGATATTCAGCAGAGCCTTCTGTTTGTCTGGATCTTCAGTACGCTGCACTGCAATGACGCGGATTCAAAGGATCTTCATAAATTCAGCTGAAACTGGGCAAGTCACACACAGGGGCTGATGGAAAGTGCGCCTGTCCTAAAAGTGTTAACTAGTTGCAATACTGAATACACACAGGAAGCTCTTCCTTGGGAGAGAAAGCAAATAAGGCGCATTGGTATTCTGAAATGTTTTGTGACATAGAGCCTGTTCAGACACCTCAGAAGATCAGGTTCACACTGGGAATGCTCTCAGTCTTCAAGAAACCAGTCACTCCAGTACAGTTCTTGTTCCTCTCAAAAGCAATAAATGCACGTGTTTTCTTATTAGTAAAGTTATACTGCAGTAAATGATGTCTTTCAAAACTATTGGCTTTTACCTTAAAGGTTATGCTCACCTGTTTGCTTGATATCTTTTATATGAATAGTTCTATGCAGTCAGCACAGGATAGCTGAAATCCCAATAAACAAGAGTGGTGACCTTTCGTTACTTGTAAACATAAGGCAAACTCTATCAAATATTCAACAAATTCTCTTACAATAGCACCTGTTTTCTAAGCCCAAGAGGGAATTTCAGAGCAAGCAGATGGATGAGGTACTCATATCAAAATACAGTCCCAAGAAAGAGATCAGTGCAGAAATGCCAACTGAGATTTTATTTACTGTTCACTCAGTGAGATGCACAGAGAATAGGAAATTGAAAATACAGATGTGATGGGAATTATACATGAAAGCATCCAATAAAATGCAATATGTGATGTACTCAATACCACTTCTGTGTATGCTTATAATATACTGAGGTATGAGCAACCTCAGCTTTCTTAAAATAATCTGCCTATCAAGGATGGCTTATACATTGGCTTCATCATCAGACCTCCTCTTTGAAAATGCCTCTTTTCCATTAAAACAAGGTAGAACTGATGTATCCATATCTGCAACAAGTAGTGTCTTCGTTCTCTTTTGGCCTCCTGTCATTCTAAACCATTCTAAATGGAGAGAAGTAAGAAACTTCCTCTAAGGTTCCTTTTCAAGCTCCTGAATTTTACCAGGAACCTTCTGAACTAAAATGGGTATGGTTTATTTTGGGTAGCATATTTATAGCCCTTTATCAAGACCAGAATTAAGAAAGAGCAACCTTTTAAAATACATTGTTTTACTGGGAAACCTCCTCTGCCTTTGCACTTCAAGTCTTGCTCTAGACAGCTCCTGTGTGGTAGACGTCTCAGGATTTTTTCACAGCCAGTTGCAGAACACTGAGAATCCAGCAGCCACTGGTGTTAAAAACAGCCTCATCGAATTTGATATCAATCACAGTTTGTGCATGCAAGTATTAACATCCAGTTTTTTTCCTTAGACATTCATAGAATCATAGAATGGTTTAGGTTGGAAAGGACCTTGAAGATCATCGAGTTCCAACCCCCCTGCCATAGGCAGGGACACCTCCCACTAGACCAGGTTGCCCAAGGC